>ML975403.1:0-60060 GCA_010015605.1 Decorospora gaudefroyi
TAGTAAGACTCTTAATTATTAGATTAAATATATTAATAAACACTAATAAAGTTATAATAATATTAATTATGTAGTGCGTATATATTATACGCTCTCTTTAAGCTAGTAAGAGCTTGTAGCTTTAAGCTAGCCCTTACTAGTAGCTTAGCTTATCTAAGCCTTTAGCTATCTTTCTTGTAGTAGTTAAGAGAACCTTCTAGCACCTCTTATATCTAATAGCTATAATAGCGAACAAGCTACCTTACTAAGTAGTAGAGAAGGTATACAAAGTAATCTTAAACAGTAGCGTAAGACACCTTGCTTAACGCTATAATAAGATATAAGAATAATGTATATAATAATGTATAAACTATATAAATAGAGTAAATAATCTTATTAAAATATCGTAGCTTATTATAGGGATACTAGGCTTATAACTATAGAAAGAGAAAATAGATAAAGAAGAAGGTTAATTTCTATAGAATAAGGTCTAGGATTCTATAAATATAAGTAGAGTATCTAGAATATTCTAGATTAGTAGTGTTACGTAGAAGTAACGTTATAGTAGAACATTCTAGTTAATTTAATACTAATACCTAAGAGCTAATAACCTTTTATAATAGCTTTACTAAAAACACTAAATCTACTAAATTAATTAATTAAATCTACTCCTAAGACTTGGTTTGATTTGCAGCTACTTAACTATGGATTTGGGGTTGATTTGATTTGGATTTTCCAGCAACCTCACCTTGGATTTGCAAATCGACTTGATTGATGACATCTATGGATCATGCGCATTGTAGGCATTAGCTAAAGCTTGTCAGTCACATATGAACGGTTTCAGTCACATATGAACGGTTTCTCTAATTGTAAATATTCGGCATATCTTCCGGAAACTAGACGATCCATTTCCTCCACCACGAGAGATTTTGTTCTGCCGAGTTTAAGATCTCTGCCTTTTCGTGGTCAACATCAGCGATATCCGCCAGATCAACGTCTTGAAGAGCGATGATTCCAGACCTCGCGTAGCAGAAACCAGCAACCCACAAGAAGATAAAGATGGTGATATCGATGTAATAAGTGAGAAAAGTGCCCACGCTCCAACGTCCTGGAAAGAAGACGCTGTATCCCGAGAACAAGATAACAAGGACGAGCGCGCCTCCGGTGATCCATGCGAGATATGGCTGCAAGGGGCTCTTGTATGCGAGACCTAGTCACATCAGCATCATCAGGAAAGCGAATGTAGAACATCCAGTTGGTAAACTTACGGTCTCGACTGATATTTTGGACCTTCAAGGCATAGTAGAACCGAAGGTAGGTGACCTCGATGACAAGCCACCCAATAAGCCCAGCAATGGTTGTGATGTTGACGAACCATCCAAACACTACCGAAGAGTTACTCCCCAAACTGAGATATACAAGAGGCATAAAGATGAGCGAAGCTCCTATCGCCAAGTATGGCGTTCCAAACCTGTTGGTGCGAAGCAAGATTCGCGGAGCTTGTCCGTCCTCTGCTAGGCCGTACAGGGTACGTGATGCAAGGAAGACGCAGGCAGAGCCACAGCTAAAAGCCGAAGTGCACACTATAGCGTTGATGATCGAGGGCAAGACATTGATACCAGCGCGCTGAAATGCGATGACAAAAGGACTCTGCTGAGCATCACCAGTAGATATGCCAAGATTAGGGTCGTTGTATGGTACAAGCATGCCAACAATGAGGATGCTGACAACATAGAAAATAAGCACCCGCCAGAAGGTCATGCGTATCGCGTTTGGGATAATGACTCTTGGGTTCTTTGTCTCGGCGCCAGCTATAGCGACCACCTGAATGTTGGCGTAGCTGTAAGCCGCAGAGATCAAGGAGCTCCAGAAACCGAGGAACTTTCCGGTGTTACCAGGAACGATGTATTCGTTGAAAGGACCGGGGTTCTTCCAGTATCGAAAGCCGATTCGGTCTCCACTAGGAGATCCTCCAAGGTCAACCACCAGGCCGGCGATAATGAGACCTACGATAAGAAGAATCTTGAGAGCTGCGAAAAAGACTTCGCTCTAAGTTTCATGAGAAAGGAGGTCAAAAAGAGAGTGCGTCAAGACTCACCTCACCATAGACCCTCACACCACAGAAATTGATGACCACGATGATAACAATGAAGACCGAGTACCAGATGGCGGGGTTGATGTTGTTGTCCCAGAAGTTGATTAAAGTTGCCGCAGCGGCGAGCTCAGCTGGCGCTGTAATTGCCATGGTGTACCAGAAGTTCCATCCGGTAGCGATGCCAAGTGCAGGTTGTACGAATTTGGTGGCATGGCGAACGAAGCCTCCCGTGACCGGCATGAAAGCCGACATCTCTCCTGCAGACAGGGCGACACCGCAAGCGATCAAACCCATGCATAGGTATCCGAGGAGAGCGCCGACTGGTCCTGCGGTAGCGATTGCCTGACCGGATGCCAAGAATAATCCGGTACCCTGGAGTTTGTGCATGAGTATATGGACAGATGAGAAGGGTTTGAACAGGATTGACCTACGATCATGCCAGCTATCGCAATCATGTTGATATGACGACGCCCGAGGTCGCGTTTGACCTCATAAGTCGTACCAATGGCTCCATGTTCGACGTCCGAATTTGACGCAGAGGTTTGGGCAAATTGCGTAGCATCCTTCTTTGGAATATCCATCATGTTACTCTCAGCCTGAGAGCGTGCAACCGTTATTGGAAGTAGCAAGCCCGGGGTACAGTGACAAGTGAATATGACGAAGGTTCCGCACTTAGTTGTATGTTCTCCGTGTAAAGAAGACCGGTCTTTAATTCGGGTGATTGGCGTTAGCCGAAGCAGGAAGCTTATCTCGCTTTGCAGCCCGGCATTCTACGCGTGATTCCGTGACTTTGTAGTTATTGATAGCGGGGTTCTACTTCTGATAGGGGCAGGGCGCCCGAACAGCGGCGATAAGCTGGGGTGTCATGAGATGAGATGCCGGTGCTACCTGCTCAGTGCTTAGAAGGCCGGTGACCCCACCCAACTCCAAGCGGGACCATTGAATGCAAAAGGACACGAGATGAGCGTACTGTCCTTTGCAAACCATCACCAAGTTGTCAAAGTCCACGAAAATGTCATCAGCAAAGGACGATTCTTTCCAATTGTACGATTTGAGGGTCGAGGTAGTTTGCCCGCTAGGCGAGCGCATCTTGTGCGGAGCCAAGGAAGGAGACTATTTTACTGTGCAAGGTGAGATGTTACGTCTCCCTGAAGGCCAGGGCATAAGCTTCTACAGTTTAGGTGAGTCGTACATTCAGATGCTGCACAGTCCGCAGGCTGATGAGCTTGCATTTCAGCGGCAGTACTGCCTCTGCTAGCGGCCAAGCAGCGACCAATTCACGCGCATGATTGGATGTCCACAGATGCATTGATCGCATGTCCGGATCCAAATTGCAAGTCTCAGCTCAAGATAATACGGACTGCGTTGCGGACCTTCAGTCATGCGGATACGACGGTAGTTGGTCTGGAAGGGAACTCTTGAGTTTCAGAACAAAGAGTAAGAGTTTACGCCGAGATATACGGCTGGTATGTGTGTTCGCTTTGCTCTACTCAGCGCGGAGATTATAGGTCAACGTGGAGGTAGTCTTCAGGAGCGTTGGCGGAGTTGAGGTTGACTTGGTTGTATATACGTCAGCGCGCCAAGCGTGCTCTAGGAATATGCTCATTAACAGGCTATTGCGCTCAATAAAACGATACAGATATCGATATGCCCAGCTTTTAATGCGCCGCTGCGTTGCCAGAGGGTGCAAAGAGCGTCTCAAGACGTCAATTCGTATCATGAAGATCACCGTCCTCACCACCATGTCCATCGTGGTCTCAAGCGTCGCTTGAAACTGCATCAGCCACGCTAATCTCAGTATCATAGCGAGCTCTGCCTTCGGCTGCAACTCCAAGTAATGCGATTCGAACGTTTGTAGGGGCTCGGTAGCCTGGGTGCCTGGTTCGCGGCAACTAGGGCTTGACGGAGCGACGGCGGACGCTGAGACGGTGGCAGGAATAGGTGTATAGGTTTGGCAATAACGTCAGCCGTGGCAACAGAGATAGGAGTTCGCGAGCGTATGGCGTTTGCGCATAGGTGGTAATGGCGGCGACATAGGATAAAGATCATTGCGTGGTAGGAATGAGAAGTGACATAGGGGCCTCGGCTCGGAGAGTGCACGGGCAGATCTGACACAAGTTGGGATGACGCAACACAACACCAAAAGAATCGCTCACATACATTTGCCAGCTATCCTGAAACCCTCGAGAGAAAAAGCTTCACAGTTTGCAAGCCAGACGAGTAAGCCAAAGCATTCCGCTTTACTTGTCCATTACCGATATTCACTGCCGCAATCGCCCATGACTTTGAACACTTCTTCCCTTCTGCTCTTCTCCAAGACTTCTTCAATGCTCTTCTGGTCTTCTTCATCAAGTTTCCATCCATACGTCTTCAGGTTTTCCTCTGTATGCTCACTGACACCCATACGCGCGCCGATGATGACCGCACCCACAAACGGGAAGTCAAGAACCCATCTCGTGGCCACGTTCGAAATGGAGACATTGTGCTTGGTCGCTATAGCCTTCAAAGTCTGCAACAAGACCTGGAACAGATCCCAATCGCCCCATGTCTGAATCATCTCGAAGTACTTTCTTTGCGAAGGTGTTGAGTCAGGACCAAACAGCTGTGGCTCAGGTTTGCCGAGCCACTTCTCAGCAAGAAAGCCTCCACAAAGAGTGCCATAGGTGAGGAGTTTCACATTTCGTTGTGCGCAGACGTCGCCCATCATGAACCGTGGTCGTGCATCGATAAGAGAAAATTGTACTTGGTTGGTGACGACATTGATATCGTTGTCTACGACTTCTTGGAGCCGCGCTGTGTCGAAGTTACATAGTCCCAAACTTCGAACTCGTTCGTCCTGCTGCAAAAGTCGCAGTGCTTCGATGTACTGGTGATCGTTGTAGTCTTGCCAGTGGAATTGCAGAAGATCGACCTTGTCGGCGCTCATACGTTGGCACCGCTCAGTGACATTTGCGCGGATGACTGCGGGGGTCACGGTGATTTTGTGGAATACGCAGTACTTTGTGGCACCGAAGATGGCCTCGGGGTCAGACAGTGAAGATCGCAGCCGACCGAAGATAACCTCAGCGTCCCCGTAATGGTCAGCCATGTCAAACGCAGTGAAGCCGCCTGCGATGTATTCGACAAATTGCTTGAACATCTGTGTCTGAGATGCAGTACCCCATGACGGACTTGACAACTGCCAAAGACCCGCAAATAGTTTAGGAAGCTCCATGTCCTTGATTGTAAAAGTCTCCAAGGAAGTCGATGTCTTCCGTCCGGTCATCTGGCCTTGGCGAGAACCATTTTGATCAGCCATTATCGGTATACCGCTCTCGCGACCAAGCATAGTCACAAGAACTGCAGTACTCCGTTCGAAAGGAAAGTCCTGCGCCAAGGGAAGCCATGTTTGACGACACCGTAGCAAGGAGTCGAAAAGCGAGTTCATCACTAGCTTCTCATCTTCGTTGAGGTCCCTACTGCCACCATCGGATAACAGGCGTTTTTGGATTGCAGTCAATGCCTGCACGATGTCGCCGTCAACAGAGGCTAAACATCGGTCAAACTCAGGCGACCGATGCACAGTGTGTCCGTCGTTCAGGCTGAAGGATTCTTCAACAATCTTGTTGAGTATTGGAAAGCTGTCAAGAGCCAGTCCACATCCTATAGTGGAGCGTAGGCGCTGTTGGGCCCATGTGAAATTTGATGTTGAGGCAACCCCCTCGGCCGTCGACTGGAACAGCTGACCGATGGGCTGATTGGCGGTTTTTCTGAGGTAGATTCGGGTTTGCTCTTCGAAGATACTTGTAACTGATGGCTCCGTTGTCAAGATGACTCTGATCACGCTTCGAAGTGCGTCCGCCGGAAGGTTTGCTATGATGGTGTCTGTCATCATGTTGACGTGTGCCGTGTTGGCTTTCGAACGTGGTACGACGGCCATGTTGTTAGATGTGAAGTATTTGGATGCGCGTGTAGTTGATACCGACTTGCTTAACTGCTTTACCCCTCCACAGAAGCATGAAGACTATTGAGGGAAGAACGCACGTGCCATGTTCCCGGCGTCTCAATCTACAGTAGAACACCGGCGATCTGCGCAAAAGATAGCAAAGTGGGCCGAGGTCGCAGCAGCTTGAACAAGAGAAGTTGGTGTGTGCTCTTGTAGATTGCGCTGAATCGCGTCGGAGAGAGTTGTGTGGGGTCAAGTTTCAACGGTGTACCTCATGCCGAAGTCGGCGGCGGCATTTGAAGGATGCATTTCCACGATGAAGGCATGTAGTATCCATGATTGGAGGAGAAGAATTGGTTTCGAAGAGACGATGATGCGATGATGTATCTTCCGGTTGCTGCGTGCGAAAGCTGTCATCAGTCAGGCGGGAAGGACCTTAAAGCGGTTAGTGTGTGAAGATAGCACTGATAAGACACCTTACCACATTGGACAGCGCGCTACTCAGTTGCTACTACTGGGTCTATTCCAGTCAAATTCGACTCCAATGTCTGATACACATACTCATGATGACGAGGGCTGATGAGGCGCCTGGTCCCCAACCTTCGAAAGCCGTGTGAGTCCGCCTCAGATGGACTCTGCATTGCGCGTTGACTGATCTTTTCCAAGACCTCATGCTTGCCTGCAATGTCGCAAGGTCAAGATGAAGTGCCACAAGATGGCGCAAGATATCCGGTGCGTTAGGTGTGCGCGTAAGTCATTGCAGTGTGACTTCCTTGGACATCGGCGGGGTCGAAAACACGGCTTCAAGTTAGTCGATCCTACTTCCTCCAGATGGTAAAATGACTAATGTGTATTGTAGATTGCAGAACCCAAGTTCAAGGGGTAAAGAAAACGCTGCGACGACGTCAGGGAGCGTTGAAGCTGTTACTAGATCCCCAGCGACAACAAGATCGTTATCTCAACATGTTGATCATACCGGTAACGTTGTTGAAGCGGGTGATGCGGATGCCCTGACATATACACATGGCGCTCATACGTCAAATCCTAGATCACATTCACGACCCCAGTCAACGCAACGTTCGGGTCAAGATTTCTGGACGAAGAACAAGGGCTTTCGACCAGCTGATATCCTCAACCGGCAGACTACAAGAGGAGACTTCTCTTTGCAAAATGTGCTCAGTACTGAGCACGGACATGCGCCAGAAGAACACACACAGCATATCTCAGACGATGACCCTATCCACAAAGGCCTGGTGAACCTACATCTCGCGACCTCGTTGTTTGAGGGGTTCATGAAGAACCTGAATCCTTTCATCAGCCAACTGGACCCTTCTCTACATACCTTCCAGTACGTTCGGGAAACGTCTTCGTTTCTCTTTGCTGCCGTTCTAGCAGCGGCGGCAAAGCTATTGTACCCTGAGCTACGTAAGCCTTTACTTTCCCATGCTGATGAACTCTTCGTGGAGGGCTTTCGCTGTGGTGCGAAGTCGCCGGAGACCGTACAAGCGATACTCATCCTAACCTATTGGAAAGAGTCCCACGATAACCGTGCATGGTTATCAGTAGGTCATGCTATCAGGATGGCCATCGAGCTTGGTTGGCATCATCTTGGGACTGATGGGATGAGACCCTCGGAGAACATGTCGAACCGACAGATGATGCAATTCAGGAACATAGAGAGAACCTGGCTGGTGTTGTTTGTCTATGATCGAAGGTAGAGAATGGAAAGACATCGGCTTTATGAAAGGATACTGACCTATGTACAGCATAAGTTTGCAGACTGGCAAACCTTGGATGGTCGAAAGAAGCTGCTACCTAGGCTCGGTGAGCAACTGGCATCAACATCCTCTTGAAGTGGCCAACGACCGGCTACTTTGCGCATTCGTATCCCTCCGCCTCATCACTTCCACCCACTTCGAGATGATGACGACACGATATGCTCAACAGCAACGCCATGAGACCTCGCGACATCGATCCTTACTACGTGTAATTGACGATGAGATTGTTGATTGGCAGAGTAGATGGATTGGAACAGTGTCTGAGCGGGGCGAGGATTGCCATGCTTTTTTGATCCCGTTCTACGGCAGCTACGCACGGCTGCTCTTATTCACTTCCTCACTGCGCGCATCGGTCAGACTGAGGGATATTGAGACTTCAGTTGATACTGAGGCAATTTGGAATAGCTGCGCGAGCGCGCTAGATATGCTCAAGCTCGTATCTGAACCCTCTTCATCTCAGTTGGTATACTTTGCGCAAGACTCCGTACACGTCATGATCGCTTACGCAACGGTATTTCTTATCAAGGTACCTGATGCTTGTCAACGCTATGCAGCCGATATACTGACACTGAAGCAGCTCTTACGCTCAGCACCATCATATATTCGAACCGAGATGGAACTGCCAGCCCTGGACAGCATTCGCAATACAGCGAAAGTGTTCGAAGCTCTTAAAGCACCTACCGGTACAAGCTGCGCATTGCAAGCAGCGTTCTTACACAATGTTCTG
This sequence comes from Decorospora gaudefroyi, assembly GCA_010015605.1. NCBI lineage: Eukaryota > Fungi > Ascomycota > Dothideomycetes > Pleosporales > Pleosporaceae > Decorospora > Decorospora gaudefroyi. The sequence goes on from ML975403.1 coordinate 8,505, forward strand.
GTTCAACACCAAGCAATGAAGGAGCTTCGCACATCCTCGCGTTCGCACATGCCCGCCTCACCCGCCATACCCGCCGCACCCGTGGACTCTGCGACTCACCAGTCTGTCCCTACTCATGCGCAGACTATGCGAAGACACGATTCCGACACAGCATACAATAATCAAGACACTTTTCATCGTTTGCCGGAAGATGCATCTACCTTCGATATGGGCTTTGCAAACGACGAGGACTTGGCGTTCATGTTCGCTGACGCTGGCTTCGACGTTGGCCTGGGAGCGTTCTTGTCACCCACTTGAACGCCGTCCTCGGCTCCTACTTCGCTTGAAAGCATACGTAGTATTAGCATAAAGACCTCTCACGACCACTACTCCCCGTGTCACACACACCATAAGCCCTGACACAATTATATATCTAAACACGGTTTATTGTAGCATATCCAAAGAACCATCTTCCCCTTCACTCTGATATCACTTGCCGAGAATCCGGCAATGAAGCTATACTCGCCATGCACAAAATCCTAGTCTTCCTTCTGCTCTGACCAAATCCTCAAATCTTCCAAAAGGGCTTGCAGCTGGATATCCGTACTTTGGCCTGCATTGAGGTCGACTTTGGCGAATGCTTTTGGCAGCTTAGGAGGCTCATTAGCTGCCTCCGGATACAAAACGTAAAGCTGAACGACTTCCGACGCAGAGACTGTTCTAGTGTTTGTTAACGTGGAACAAATGACGCGCTTACAGTGCCCGTACACCCAATACGAGCCAGTTCAGGTGATGAGCCACCCGAACATTAAAACACGTTATTCATCCCACCTTCAACCCACGATAACTTCACCATTATCGATCTGGTCCAGAAAGCGATTGAACGTATGGGATTGCGTGAAGTGAAAATATCTTTTTTGTATCGCGAAGTCAGTATCGTAAAGCATTTGGGGATCAATCGAACGGCGATGTCGCGCAAGACACCAAGGGCCAAGGCAAGATACACTCAAGCCATTGAGCATGAGGAGATGGACTTAACGCAGGGTATGGATTTGGAGGATGACTATCTGATTCGCTCGAATTGTGAGAAAAGAATTTGGGATGTTATGGGGCTGAAGCCTGAGAATGGTCATACATACCAGTTCCATGAGCTGACCGGTATATGTTGGCGTTACCAAGTTCTTGGAGCTTGAAGGCGTTCCATTTGAAAATTATATGGATATGGCGAAGGAGCAGAGGCGGCTGATGAAATGGACGGGAACGTGGTACCGAGCGGAGACCTTTCTGTAATCCTGCCGTTTAGGTCGATCGGCAGTTTGAAGCTGCTTAACCTGACACCGACTCCAGGGCCGATCGGGAAGATCTTTCAGAGAAATTGACCCGTGGGTCCAAATGCTACATCACAGAGAAGTAAAGTGCTTGATGGTACCATGCTATCCTCATCCTGTGAGGGTATCCCACTGGTGCATAATAATAAGAATCAGGCTTACATCCAAAATGTATGCAGATGTACGTCCGTTTCGGCCGTCAGTTGTCCACACTCTCCCCGTTTCCGCGCATCATTTCCATCGTCCCCTCGGCTGCGGACCGCCCTTGCTACTGAGCAAAGCGAAGCCAACCACTGCGGCCAGCGCACCCAAAACGACCCACTGAACAACACGTACGTCGGCGTCTCCATCCCTCTTATCCCCACTTCTATACCCCGTCGCCTTGTCCACATATTCGTTCCTCCTCAGCGCCAACGAATCCTTCTCCTCCTTGACCAAATCGACACCGCTACTCTTCCTCGACTCACCCAGATACTCGCGAATAAGCGGATCCTCTGATGCACTCAGATCAAGCCACACCCTGCTCTTCTCGCCGTGGTCAAGCGGACACGCGATATTCAAGCCACCAACGACACCCTCTCTGCCCTCTTTCCGGTCGCTGCTAATAGTGCCCTTTCCCTCGTCCGGCAGCCACTCAGCGAGCATTTCCTCCGGCAACGAACGAAACACAAGACACATCCACATTTCCAGCACATTCAGCAACAGCGCCGGAGCATCCATACCCGGTAGCGACGCGTTAGCGACGCTGATGCCCGGAAGCATAGCCAGGGTGCCAATAGCATTGTAAATGCTATACTGCAGCGCATGATAATGCAAGCTCGGATTATCCCGGCGGTACCGGAAGTTGAGATGCTGCGCTACGCGTTGCCGGAGGTTGATGGACTGGCCTATATAGATGCGAAGGCGTTTGTCGAGCCCCAAGACGCCGTTGAGATAGATGGCTCGGCCTTCGAAACGTAGGTCGCCGCTTACGTACTTGAGAGCATCGAGACTCCAGCGTCCTTGCAGGAAGGTCCATACTTGGGGTCGTATGCAGCGGAAACAGAAATCTTGGAGTCCGGGGTGGCGCTGGACCCAATCTCCGTACTTGGGGTAGTGCTTTTGGGTTGGGTCTTGTAGCTGGTTTAGGAGATGGGTGAGGATAGTATTTGCCTCGTGTTGTGCGGGCGAGAAGTTGGTGGGGAGGCCTTGCATGGTGGATGGTATAGGACGGCGCGGGGAGGAGGAGAAGTGGGATGGTGAAGGTGGGCTATTTGAGACTTGGACAGTGGCCATTTTGATGTTTAGTGGAATTCCCTCAGATAGTGGTGAGGTATGGGAGGATATTAGGCAGCGGACCCGTAAAGGTTAGCGCTGAGGCAGCAAGGGGCCAAGAGGAAGGTGATTCGATATCGGTGTCGTAGAAGGATGGAGCTCTGCGTTTGCTGCCTAGATCATTGTGACGGTTGTTGGCTGTTTCGGGAAGGGCAGACAAGAATAAGATCTGAAGAGGTGGTAGGTGTGGTAGAGGTTCCAAGGCACTGCAAGGCTTCAAGGCTGCGGGTGGCAATTCGTCACGTCGCGTTACAGCAAGCCTACGCAGGCTACGCTTCAGCAAGGAAATTCCTCAGAGGCTGACTCTTCTGACATTAGAAGATCAGGACTGGGGCTTTGAGGTTGTTGCAGGGACTAGAATACAATTCTCATCACATGCAGGGTACGATACGTGAAGACTTACTCCTACGCTGGCCATCCAGTGAGGTGGAGTTTTGGTAGCGCGCTTGATGATTGATCTAATCTTATCAATCACAGTGTGACAAGGTAGACCCCTGCAGTTGAGGCCACAGCATCAACACCAGAGTCTCGAGCTGTGGACACATGTAAACGCGCCACCTTCCCACTGTCACTCCCTCACTTCTTTGCGCGCTCTAGACTACTCCTCCTGTAGACTCTCCCTTTCTGCAAAATCTCAACTCGATAGATCAGCATGGCAAGAACCCCCAGCCCACACACACACGCTCGGAACTTGTCCGCTAACTTGCGGCTTCCGCATTCCAGGCAAACGTGATAGCAAATTCTGGCCACGATGATATGATTGTATGTATCCGTCTATACCTGCTATCTCATCATTCGCCATCCGTGTGCGCAGATTGCAGGCGCTGCACACGACGAAGCGGCGCAATGGCAAAGCCCAGCGACTTGCTTTCAATGGAAGCTAACGAGGTGCAGCACGACGCCGTACTCGACTACTATGGCCGGCGGCTGGCGACGTGTTCTTCGGACAAGACGATCAAGATTTTTGAGGTCGAGGGCGAGAAGCATACGCTGGTCGAGACACTGCAAGGGTACGTCTGCGCTCAACAACACGCACGGCCAAGGCATTGACAGGCTGGCAGACACGAGGGCGCCGTCTGGTGCGTAGCATGGGCACACCCCAAATACGGCAACATCCTCGCATCGTGCTCCTACGACGGCAAGGTGCTCATCTGGCGCGAACAGTCGTCCACCTGGCAGAAGATCTACGAGGTTGCCCTACACACCGCCTCGGTCAACCTTGTGGCCTGGGCCCCGCACGAAGCCGGCTGCCTCCTCGCCTGCGCATCCACCGACGGCAATGTCTCGGTTCTCGAATTCAAGGACAACAACTGGACACATCAGCTCTTCCAGGCCCATGGCAGCGGCGTTAACAGCGTATCGTGGGCGCCCGCCGTTGCGCCGGGCCAAGTCATCAGCGCAAGCGGAAACCAGGCAGGCGCTGCGAGGCGACTCGTGACTGGCGGAAGTGATTGCCAGGTCAAGATTTGGGAGTTTAGCCTCGAGAGCGGCAGCTGGCAGAACGCGCAAATTCTCCCTGGCGGTCATACCGACTGGGTGCGCGACGTCGCCTGGTCGCCTACCGTTCTTTCCAAGTCGTACATTGCTTCCGCATCGCAAGACAAGTCTGTCATCATCTGGACGTCTTCGGATCTGCGTATGTTTAAGCTAGCAGCTCAGAGACTTGCATACTAATAGTGAGTAGGTGACTGGAAGCGTACCGAACTCAAAGTCGACGCCGTTGCATGGCGTGTGAGTTGGAGTCTGAGCGGCAACGTCCTGGCAGTGAGCACCGGTGACAACAGGGTTAGCTTGTGGAAAGAGAGACTGAGTGGTGGATGGGAGTGTGTCAAGACAATTGAGGAGTAGATCCTTTTACAGAGCTGGGAAACGTCAAGGATGACTTTCTTGTGGATCAGTGGATCAGTGTATCAACAGTTGCGAAGGCTTCCAGGCGCATGTTTAGCAAGCTATTTTGATATCTCGCAACCAGAGGAACTTGGGTGGCTGAGCGAGTTGGCTGGGTACGGAAGCAGGGTGCCAAGTATACCTAGCAGGGCACACACTGCTATAGTATTCAAAACAAGATGGTCCAAAATCGACTATGTATGAATCGACTATGTATGAATCGACTATGAATGACCAACACAAACTGTCGTGAACGGCGGAGATACACCTAACTCATTCCCATCACCACATCATGCGTTACCGCCAACCCCCTACCCTCCCTTCGTCCCACCTCTCCTTCCTCTCTGCTCTCAGATACGCCACCTTCCTCCCCTCCCTCAATCTCCTCACAAAATCCGCCACCTCCCTCTCACTCGCCACCGCCTCTCCACCCCCAAACCCTTCACCTTCTAAAAAGCTCTCTTCCAAGCCACGACACAGCGCTTCCTGCTCCCCAACCGCCGCACTCAACCGCTGATACAACGCCGGCGGACTAAAAGCCCGAAGCACCTCATCCTGCTCCGCCTGTTTCGCCTTCCACTGGCGTTCCAGGGCGCGAAGAGCCAGTAAACGGGACTGTGTGTTCTCGCGCTGGTGCTGAATATGCGACTCTAGTTGCTGCAGAGATTCGGTAATGGAAACATTTTGCGTGAGGAGCGTCTTGATGGGTTGTGTGGAAGCGGGGAGTGAGGGGTGTGTGGTACTTGGATCATGTATGATTGCGTGTTGGAGCTCGGGAGTTTGCAGCACGTGGTGTAGATCTTTTGTTGGGAGGGAGGAGAGAGTGGAGGGGAGCCAGGTGTCGTCTGGCGGTTGCACGGCTAACTGGTCTGCTTGTTCGTGCGAGGGTCTGTACTGGTTGGCTTGCTCTTGATCTTGATCTTGATTATTGTGACCTTGAGCTTGACCTTGACCAGGGGGTGGTGGGGGTAAGGGCGGGCCTTGGGATGGGGTTGCCGGGCCGTTTGACTTTGGCGGGGGAGGCGGCGGGGTCGAGGTGTCGTATTGGTAGAAGTTTTGGGAGTGGCGCGGAGATGAGTAGGCCATGGTGAACGTTGTGTGCATGTGTGCATAAAGATTAGCGGTGTCCAGACTCGATACGACGTCGTGGATGATGTTCTAGGCTGTGGCTGGGCACGTGCGAGCTAGACTGCTTGTGGCCGAATACATCTGGGCATGTGCGATTCGAGATTGCGGCTCAGGGGCCAGTTCCTCTTTACAACCTCAAAGAGGTGCTCACTTTTCTCCGTCAACAGCATGGCTGGGGTCTGGACTGGTCTCTAGTATCTACGCATTGCCCGTCCTTGGTGGTGGCCGCTTCCTAAAAGTGAGATGTCGCCGGGGGTCACTACCTCTTTTGGTTTACATCGGAAGACTGCTTGCGCAATGCCAGAACAAAAGAGCATGCAAGCCACCCGTTGTTGCGCATGGACGTGACAGTTGTGTGATTGATCGCTGCGTACATACTACATAGGGAGTTCATGCTAATGCCGGACGTGTTTCAGGCGCTGCACAACAAGTTTGTACTAGCAGTCTGCAGCACAACTCGGCAACCAACGTCAGCTGTCAAGAGACATCAACAACCATCTCGAAGCCTCGAATCACGCCTACGTACAGTATATCCAAAACTTGCATCGACGCCTGTCATTCCCCGCCAAGACGCCGGTTCTCGCTACTGGCGTTGATTGGTCGAGAAAAGGTGTACCTGCAGGGCCGGACCCATCCCCTGCACGCGGCTCGCTCCACTCGACAGCGCGAACCGCCCATGACGGCCTTGGAGGGTGAAGCGCCTCGACGTCGACCAATTCCAGCCCTCTCCGATCCTGCGCCCATCTCGCTAGACGGCTCCCCTTTTACGAGCAACCCTCCCAGGCGCCTCTCCACCTCCCTCTGCGATCATCATTTGTGCAAGGCCATGTCTCTCGCGGGGGGATAAGACAATATGCAAGCAGTCCAAGCGCCCATCGAGGGCTCGCATCCTCCTCCCCAAGCCTCGCCGCCTCGCCCAAAGCCTCCGTCCCTCGCCTCGATTGCTATATCGTCCTTTGCTGTCTTTCGCTCACAGTCGCAGTCGCAGTCGTCCCAACCCCTTCCCGTCGCCGTCCAGTCCCCAGTGCGACGAAAGCCCCTGCCTGCAGACTCACCTGTAGTGGGTCGCTTCGCCGCAGATCAATCTAACAACCCATCGAGTACCGTGCCAGGTCCTGAACCAGGTAAAGATTCCCGACTATCCTCTCAACGGCCGCTCGTCCCCGACAACATCGTCTCACCGCCGTGGACTGACGACGAAGACGTCTTTGTTCCCCGGAACCTCGACGAGTAAGTGCGCCCCTTGGACTACACGCGACTTCCCATAGCTGATATATGGTAGCGACCCACATGGAAGGACCCCTCTGACGGGAACCGTGCCCCAACTCCCATTCCCGGCTCGCAAACGCTCCCTCGGCGTCGCAAAGAGAGGCCTGCCTACCCTCCAATCTGCTGTGCGGCATGATCGATCGGCCAGCAGCTTCCACGCCCAGCGACAAACTAGAACAGAGGCTCTAAGAGCCTTCGGCACCCGGGGCCCCCACGCTCGGTCTCCTACCATGCCCAACATGCCTTCATATACCACCGCCTCTCGACCGCCAGACCTTCGACTTGACTTAGACGGCGTGACGGAAGACTTTATGGATGAATATTCCTACGGCGCAGAGGATGATTCACACACACGGCAGAACAACAAGCCGAAATCACCGGGAGGAGGTTTCACTTCCTTTTTCGGCTGGAATTCACGGCCCCAGGCTGGCGCCGAGTCTCCTGCAACCGCATTCTCTGACCAGTCCTTGTCCCCCGAATCCCCTCGCTACAAACAACCCACCACGCCGGCGAAGTCCAAGCCCATTGGCCTAGACATTCCCGCGGCCAACTCACTCGGCTCCTACTTCAACGTGCCTGGGACGCCACTCCTGTCATCGTCGCCCCAGATGAATGCGCATGTGGAAGAACTGGAGCGCGAGCTGCGCGAGGTAAGCTCCGAACTTGCCGCATCCATCCAAAGGGAAATGGAGCTCGAAGATGAAGTCGAGCGATGGAAGGCTGAGAGCTCAACCGCCATGTCCGATAACCGAAGGACGAGTGACTACTACTCGGACTCTGGAACAAGCTCCATTCGATTTCCTATTGGAGACCCCGAAACCAAACTAGAGGAGGTGGAGACGCAACGACGAAGAGCGGAGCAGGAGCGTGCTACACTCAAGGTGCGCATGGCAGAGCGCCTTCAAGAAGAGCTCCGCCGGCGCAGAGATTTGGAAGAGCAGGTGCAACAACTCGAAGACCAGGTCAGCGAAAAGTCTAGGTCAGGGTCAGTCGTTGAGGCACCTAGGGTTAAAGAGCTTGCGTTGTCACTGGAAGATGCAAAGCGTCGTTTGGCTGAAGAGAGACAGGTCAAGGAGAATTTTGAAGATCTCTTGACAGCGCTTCGCGAAGAGCTTGAGAAGCATCGCAATGAGGCCGATAACCTCCGCGATGAAGTCGTTCCTCAGCTCAAGGCGAGGCTGGAAGTGTTGGAGACTGATTCGGCCGACACGGAAAAGCTCATGTATGAAACTACGCGCATGCAACAGGAAATCTATCACTTGCGGGCTGAGAACGAGTCGCTTGTCAACGCGCAGAGGGTACAGCAACAAGCGCCGCAACAACCAGTCCACTTCGAGTCCATTGCCGAGGAGGCAGAAGTTGCACCTTTGTCAAAGCTACGCGTCGGCTTAACGCGATCAAATTCTTTGGCGCGAAGCTCAGCCGGGCTCAATTCGAAGAGAGGATCACTGTCACGGTCCAACTCAGTCAAGGACCGATCAGGCGACATTTCTCCCGTGGGCGCACCGATGGTCAGCAACCCAATAAAGGAACTGGAGGAACAGCGAGATGCACTTCACAAGGCACTGAGGTTATTATTACAGCGACAAGAGTTGCAGACGAAGGAATTCCAACGCCGCCTCAAAGAGGTAGAGACGGAACGGGATGCCGCGCTTAATCTCACGCCTCGGCGAACCGCATTCCATAAGGAGGTCACAGGTCTGAGGCAAGAGGTTGACTCTCTTCGACGTCGTGCTGATGATGCGCTCGAACAAAAGTGGCAGTGCGAAAAGGGTCTGAGCGGATTGCGGATGGACTTGGACCGCGCACAACAAGAAACTGGCTCTCTCCGGGAGATACTCCGGGAACACGACATTTCAATACCCGAGATCCGCTTAGAGAATGAACCCTTAGCCTTGGATAAGGCGTACAACGAGCTGCGAACCACTCATGCGCTTTCGCTTGCACGCGTCAAGCAGCTAGAGTCTTCAGAGGAGGAGTCTCTTGGTGCCGCTGGTGCCGAAGCCGAAAGGACTCTGGACTTGTTGAAGCAGAGCATATCGGACGCGGAGGCAGAGCGTGATTACGCACAGAGCGAAGCCGCGCTGTACCGGAAACAGGCTCGTGCTCTTCAGCAGTCGGAAATGGATCATCTTGGCAAGGAACAGAAACTCAGCAGTGAATTGTTTGCTGCAGCCACTCGCATGGACGAACTGTCAGAGAAGATTCAACAACAGCTCACGGCTAATAGCGCTCTGCGAGCTCGTCTTACCGGAGCGATCACGCGTGGCGAACAGGAACAACAAAAGTCTACAGAGCAAATTATCCAGCTTGAGAAGAGGCTCAAGGCAGCAGAAGATAAGGTCATGCTCGCCCAGCAGTCGTCAGAAGAGGCGGTTGCGCGTCATGAGGGCGAAGTTCAAGCGATTAAGGAAAGCCACACGAACCACCTGCGCCGTGTTAGGTCGGGTCTGCTCAGTCCGGTAGCGTTCTCACCAAAGATGCCCTCATCTCCGGTATTTTCGCAGAAGTCGCCTCGTCTTGAGATGACAACGAGCGGCCCTGCCATGTCCTTTGCCGAAGTGACCAAGACGGAACAGCTCGAGAAGCGAGTGGAGGAGCTGGAGAAGGCTTTACGCGATGCCGATCATGAGATGGAAGAGGTTGTAGGGCGCATGAACATGGCACAGATTGAGGTTGCCGACCTCCAGTTCGAGAGGTAAGGATTGTTGACACGGGGGTTGATCGAACATGTGCTAACAGATGTGCAGGGACGAAGCCATGAGGCAGACGCGCAAATTGCAAGCCGAGATTCTTGCTGAGCGGGAAAAAGTCAAGGCTCTTATGGCCATGGCCGCATGATCGCCTTTTTCTCTTCGAAATCACACGATGCACCCCCATCGTCTTTGGGATAACACTTTTGACATTTCCGGCGTCCTTCGGCTTGACCATGGCATTTACACGGGCGTCACGATACTACGCATTCTGGACTTATAGTAATCCTAACTGTCTTATTACATATCTTGTTGTGGCTGGCGGCTTTGTCGCCCACAGTTGTATACCCGAGCGTTCTGCATGACCTTGCTCATAGCCCGACCTTGGGGATTGTTGAGATGGGGCTCGTTTGGGGTGACATTTGCAACTTCGTTTGGCGGTGTATGTATGTATGTATGTATTAGTGTAATGAATCAATAGTTACGGAGTACATGGAGGTGAAATGCCGAGCATGTGCTTCGGCATCCAGCAGCGGGTCTGTCTCTCTCTGACACGCGCTGTTCCCCGCCCGCGGTTGTGTGGTCCTAGCGCGTTGCGTCCAAGATACCTATCCCTGACTAGGCTACTGCGGCACCAACAGCTGCACCTCGCTCCCCTTGCCAGCGGTGCGCTGAAGATTCTCCTGCAGTTCCGGTGAACGGTGAAGAAGGCGTCCGTCTCCAAGTCTGCAAGCGTGCGGCACTGTGATTGTGATTTCCTCCACTTTCCCCGCCACTTTGTTGGCCTCTTGTCCCTGCACTCGCCGCCCAACACAAGACCCCGACACCGCCCTCGCCAGACACGATTGCGGACCTCTGCTCCGAGCTCCCACTGTCCCCTCTCTACGCCCACGATGAACAACAACCAGCAGTCGAACCGGCTGCAGCTCAATTTCGGCTTTGGCGGCGGTGAGCGCAACAACCAGTACCAGCAGGAAGCCGGGCGGGCGTTCCCCACGACTCCGTCGACATTCCCGCAACCCGTATACCCCAATCAGGCTGGCCAGCAGGAGGTCTGGGGCGCTCAGCAGGGCAATGGCGGCTATGGCGGAGGCTACTTCATGAACCCCTACCAGCAAGCACAGTACCAGGGCCAGCAGGGAAACCTCCAGGCCCCAGGGAGCCAGCGCTTCGACCAGAGTGCCAACGGCCTAGCCCAGCAGCTGTCACACCAGCACCTGGGAGGCAGCGGCCGTTCTGGGAGTCCCTACGGTCGCCAGGGCTCTCCCAACCCGGGCCGTCCACGCACGGCAGACAACCGGGGAGGCTATGGCTATGGGAGTGGCTCCGCACCTCGCCAGCCCTCGCTGTACGACGAAGAGGCGCCGCCGAAAAACCCCGGCAAGTATTCGGAGAATGTCGACAAGCAAGCCATGGTGTCCAAGAGCCTCATCAACACCTTCTTCAAGGACAGTGTGCAGCGGGCACGCGACCGAAACCAAAGGTGGGGCCGAGTTTGTGCCTTTGCTTGCTCTACTAACGCCCGAACAGAGCACTCGAAATTGAGGCCCTCATGAAAGAGCCCCAAATTTCCGACAGCCGGAAAGCGAGCAAGGAGAACAACATGCGTCGTGCGGAAGTCGAGTATCTGCGCTTCCTGCGGACCAAGGAGAGGCCAGAGAACTTCTCAACGCTCAAGATCATCGGCAAGGGTGCGTTTGGAGAGGTCAAGCTTGTGCAGCGGCGCAACGACGGCAAGATCTACGCGCTCAAGTCTCTCGTGAAGCAGGAAATGGTGGGCAAAGACGCATACATGAACAGCTTGGGCATCATGCTAACGCCAGCAGTTCAAAAAAGACCAACTGGCGCATGTCCGGGCGGAACGTGACATTCTGGCCGAATCGGACAGCCCATGGGTTGTCAAACTGCACACGACCTTCCAAGACAACACCTTCCTCTACATGCTTATGGAGTTCCTACCGGGTGGTGACCTGATGACCATGTTGATCAAGTACGAGATCTTCACCGAGGACATCACACGCTTCTACATGGCCGAGATTACTCTTGCCATAGAAGCGGTCCACAAGCTTGGCTTCATACATCGGTAGGCATACCTATTGGCTTCAATCTGCCTCGTGCTGACCTGTCAGTGACATAAAACCGGACAATATCCTGCTCGACCGAGGCGGCCACATCAAGCTGACCGATTTTGGTCTATCAACCGGTTTTCACAAGGAGCACGACGCCGGATACTACAAGAAGCTGCTGGCCGGCGGCGCACACAAGTCAAACCGCGACAACAGACAATCAATGAACCTCGACCAGATTCAGCTAACCGTTAGCAACCGCACGCAAATCAACACGTGGCGCAAGTCCCGTCGCCAACTCGCCTACTCCACCGTCGGTACACCTGACTACATTGCGCCTGAAATCTTCAGCGGCCAGGGCTACGACTTTGGCTGTGACTGGTGGTCAGTGGGTACTATCATGTTCGAGTGCCTGATCGGCTGGCCGCCGTTCTGCGCCGAGGAGCCGCACGACACGTACCGCAAGATTGTCGATTGGCCGCGCAATCTACATTTTCCCCCAGACCAGCAGCTCGGTGCTGAAGCCGAGGATTTCGTCCGACGGTGAGCCCCTTTTCACATTCCCGTTCTTTGATGAGTACTGACAAGCCCAGCCTCATCTGCGATTCCGAACACCGTCTCGGCCGCATTGGCGGCGCTAGTGAAATCAAGCAACACCCCTTCTTTCGCGGCGTATCCTGGGACGGCTTGCGCCGCATCCGCGCGCCGTTTGAACCCAAGCTGCAGTCCAACATTGATACCCAGTACTTCCCCATTGACGAGATTGACCAGAATGACACTTCAGCGGCGTACAGGGCACAGGCTGCGCAGGCGGGAGAGGATGAATATGCGGCGAGTTTGCCCTTCATCGGGTATACGTACAAGCGCTTCGACGCGTTCCGCGGCCCGTAGAGACTCGGGTGGCGGGCTGTCTGGACGGCAGTTATTCTATTAGAATTTGACACAGCGTAGCTTTCTCTATTTTATGCGAAACTACATCGGGCATTTTGACTGGGTGTCATGACTACGGTGATTACAAGCTGAGACGAACATATCGCATACTTGCATCCATTCCTATTAGAGTCGATGTGTCGGTGTTTGGATGCCAAAGACAAATCGCTAGGTTGACTGAGGATCATTACCAATACCGATTCCAGACTGCCCGCCCTGGGCCATAACTCCGTGCTAAGTGAATAATGCCCCGAATCATACTGGTATACACACGTTCCGTCTTCCGGTCCCAATCCTTATCTACTCATGGCCCCCACTGGTGTTCCATTGTCATCGTCTTCCTTGAATTATAGCCCTCCATGAGTCCAGTCCAGTCCAGTCCTATCCGTTTTGTCACAAATTCTCTCGTCGAATTTCTATTAGGGGCCTTCGTTCGTTCGTTTGTCCGTTCGTTTCATCGCCGCGCATGCCATATCCCGTATGCCCTACATGTGCATGTGCACGCACATCAACGCGCCTCAAACTGCACCATTCTATTTTTTCACGAATATGCTAATTAGTCTTTGCTCTTCTCCCTCCCCGGAAAAAAAAAGGGAAAAGAAGAAAAAACTTACCGGTTCGTCCGCTGCTTGTACAAGACGCGATGACCACAGTTTCGGCATCGGATCGGCTCGCCCCGCTTCAGCGGCACGTCCATGTCGCAGTCGCCGCACTTGTAGTGGACGGTGCGCGCTGTGGAGTCGACGGCTGACGCGGCCGCTTCGCCTGCGGTTTGGGAGGCTTGTTGTTGTTGGGATTGCGGGGGGTTGTTGTAGTGCGTAGACATGGCTGGTTTGAGTCGAGGTGGTGTCGGCGCGGGTGGGTGGGGAGACGGATGGTTTGCGGTGGGTGGCGGGTATGTTGTCAAGTTTGTATGGCTGGTGGTGGAAGCGCTGCCGGCGGTAAGATGGGCGTCGAGTTTGTGTTTGTGTGGAGCGGATAGCGGAGAGAGTTGGGAAAAAGGTTGAAAGTTGTGAAGCTAAGCTAAAGCCGGGGCGCCTGGCACGTGCGTGTGGCTTTATCGATAAGCTTACCAATCTCCCACGACCCAACGGTCAACCCGTGCCAACGTTCACCGTCCTTGTTTTTCTTCGCGCCTGAGCCGGACAAAGAGACATGGACCGCTGACTTGAGGCTCGCTGGCAGGAGATGCAGGATTGGATACAAGTTTTCGGATCGGAGTACTAATTAGTGCTCCTTACCTATAGACAGATTCTCCTCTCACCACCGCCGCGTCTAAAACATATACCTCTTTCAGACTCTCGATACGAATACCTCCACTGAATAAGTATAGCAGCGTCTGTGGCAAGTACCATCATGCCACAAGAAAGGAGCAGAGTCGGCATGCTGAGCCTACAAAAGCGGGGAGCAGCAGATATTGCTACACATGCATCTAAGAAAAATCCTTTGTTCCATGGGGGACGAGGAGGATAATATAACGTCATGGAGCGGTTTTCTTCTCTCCCTGGCCACTACGCGATTTGGATGGCCCACACTGGTTGCTGGCAACTGTCTGATGTTGACATCCGCTCGGTTGACAACAGAAAGTTTCCCTTGGAACAATTCATACCCGACATTTTGCTGCTCAGAACATATCGCCCAGCCGCCCAGCGACTGGTCCGTGTTGATCCTACAGCTCTTCGACTTCCTTCTGAGCAACAGTCACTATTACAACGCTGACATGCAGATATAAGGCGTTCTGAACGCGATGGACATTTATCAATTGGGTACCACGTGAGCGCCCTTCTTTACCATAAATGGCCATTCATCTACTTCTCTAATTTGGGCCCTGTCGACTTTTTTCTTAATCCACTGCCCTGTCAACTAGACCTGCAACTGGTTTTGGGCAAATAACCGTCTTGTATAGCGTTCCCAGTTCCCACATCTTTCGTCGCGACGACGCGGTAATCTAACGCTGGCCTGGCTGTTAGTAACGCGCATCTCATCAGCGATCAAGCTATACACACCTGGACTAAATGCAGAATGCATTTGGACCATCCTCTTTGCAGCGATTGTCGCAGTAGGTGTTTAGCCTCCATTCGTTGAATGAAGAGCACACGTCAACTTGCCACACGTCCACGGTGTTGAGGTGGCAACGATATGTTCAGGGTTGATCGCAGTATGGCGCGCCTTGAGCAAGAGCGAGGCTAGAGAAGCAGATAGCGATCGCCGAAACAGCGGTGGTGAACTTCATGCTGAAGGTAGGGAACACTAAGATGTTAGAATGTCTCAACAGCATGCAGAAGCACGAACTGTCTCTTATTACAGGTCGTAGAGCTTTTGTTGGCTTTGCGTACAAGTTGGAGTAATGATATAGATTGGTATCGAAGGCTATGAACCTTTATACTTATAAGCTATAACACCGTCTAAAGGATCGCGCTAGGAAATACTTTAGTGCACAAGCGTCAGTCTAGACTAAGTACACAACAGCTAATACCGTTGATCTCTTGAAGTCTTTAGCAGTTTTCCCATCCTATGGAGACGAAGGCTGTATGTTTTCTTCGCCCAACCCAGCATCATGCAGACGGACGGACTAAGGTGTGGAAGCAGAAGGATATGATCATCGAATCCGAATCCTTCTAGGTGACCGCATCGTCATAAAATCGGGTATGGATCAGCCGAAGGATGTGTTAAATCCTGCATGGCTAAAGTCACAGCCTGACAGTGAGTGGGTCAGTATCCGCAAAGGGAGAGAGGCACAAATGTGCAGTGACTCGCGCTGATGCCCGCCCTTGGGTAATTCCCTACGCCGTTGCATCATTAATTAGCAAATGTTGAAGGTGATTTTAACGTGTCCGATTCGGTACGAAAGCAGATATAGTTTACAAGATAGACAAGGGCCTCACATGTTCAGGACAGAGGAACAATGGAGAAGAAAGAGTGCACATCACATCAAAGGGAAAACTCGTATGTTTGAACAGTTCATGTAACTATGACATTTTCACCCCATGCTATTGTAATCCAAAAAAGACGCCGTCGCCATGCCTAAATGCCATCCAACCGCAATGGTAACGGTATAGAAACCCAGTACCTCGAAAATGAATCACTCGAGAAGATGAACGCTTTTTTCTATTGAGACTACACCGTTATACAACGTGTAGCTAATAATAGAAAAAGACCAGAAGTCAGGTTATGCCTTACAAATGCGCACCGAGTTTACCCCCTAGCATACCAGCACCCACATCTAGACCTGAATCTAGATTGCGGTGCGCTGGTTGCGGTGCGAGTATTCACCACGACGCTGAATAGCGCCGTTGGAACACTCGGTGCCGGAAGCGACGGGCATCATGACAGCCTTGCTAAAGTTACAGATACCGAACTTTGTGCCGTCCTCTGAGCACACGATGGAGCCGTCGGGGGAGCAGGAGGCGCCGGTGGGCGCGGGAGCTGGGGCGGTGGAAGACTGGTTCGTGGGCAGAGGTGCAGGTGCACTAGAGGCCGAGGGAGCGAACACACCACCCGTCTTGGATGGGAGCGGGGCCATGGGCGCGGTGACGGTCTTGATGGTGCGGAGAGTGGATTCTACGACGGGGGCTGATGAGGGTGTAACTTCAGGTGTCTGTGAAGACACTGGGCTAGCAGGAGGGGCAGGGTTGGCAGAAGTGGAAGGAACAGGGGCGGAAGAAGGAACAGGGGCGGAAGAAGGAACGGGAGCCCCAATATCACCGCCAGAACCACTGCCGCTGCCACTGCCACCCTCAGCAAGCGAACCACCACCTGCGCACAGATCCTCGAAAGGACCCGTACCGCCAGAGGTGACGTACTTGCCAGGGTTGGGGTACTTGTAGTCGGCGCCCGCCTTGGTCAGGCAAGTACCGCCTACACCACTGATGTCGTTGACAGCCATGTCAGGTAGCGTGTCGAAAGCTGCGGTGTCGTCGGAGCCGCCAGACACGGTGACTGGAAAGAGCGCCAGATAGAACTCGCGGTTACCAACCTTGTTCGACCACGACCAGGCGCCGACAAACTCGCCGTTGGGAAGTTCAGAGGGTACCTCGAAGGCCATAGGGGGAGCCGGATCGACGAGTTCTTCCGCGTAGTTGCCCCCAATAGCTGCGGGGCAGCCACCCTCGAAGCTGTGGATGACCTTGAACTTGGAGTCCTTGGTGGGCGTCTTGTCGGTGGTGACGGAGATCTGACAGCTGCCACCGCCATGAACTGCGGTGCCGGAGAAGGCCAGCTCCTGCTGGGAGCCGACCGCCCACTCATTCATCGTGTTGACAGTCAGGGCGATGCCCTTGGTGGGGTAGTCGGAACCATCCGGGGCGAGGGGATTCTTGGTCTGGACGCCATACGGGACGGGGCTCTTGAGGATCATGTGTGCGTGGGCGGAGAGAGGTGCCACGACTAGCATGGCAAAGAAGACCGACTTGATCGACATCATCTTTCCTAGGTCAGCTGAGGATCGAGTGTTGTGCAGAGCCGAAATGATGGGGGTGATCGAAGACAGAGTTGTCCGAGACTTGTCGCAAGTGGTAGCTCTGGTTGAGTGAGGAATGTTTTTGTCTTGCATGTGCATTCGATGGGGTGAGTCGGAAGATTATTGACACGACTTATGTAGCTCCTTGGCTCGACAGTGTGGGGAACATTGTGGAGAGTGGATACAATGGCTTTGTCGGTACGTCATGTCAATAGCTTCATAATGAGACAAAGCGGGGCATCACTGTGCGGGAACAGGAAAGGTGAAGGTGAATGACTGGATCGCATAGTATTGAACAGCGCCAGCGAATGAATGTGAGACATCGCTGTGATGGCGAGGCCCTCTAATAAGGTGGGGAAAGTACTAGAGCAATACATCGTCTGCCTTCTGTACACTGCAATGTTTTTGGTGTCTTAGACCAAATAGAAATCCAGCTTGACCAAGCGGCCTGGAGTGTAGAAGGCAAGACAAGATTTTGCACAGCCAGAGAAACGTTATGAGTGAAAGATTGAGGAATTGACCAGTATGGAATGAAGAAGAGGTCTTTCAGACTCTGTCTGTACGATCTTGGACAGCCGTAGACAGGCAATGAAATAGATGCCGGGTAGCTTCAAGATGAGCAGCTTCTAGAGTGCTCAGTTGCGACTTCGTAGGCGACCTGAGGATACCTTGCATTGAACATTTGCGCCTCCGAGAGCTCGATGAGGTAGGACCTGCACTTAGTTCCAACATGTACATGCAGTGATGGCAGAGTGTGTATGTTGATGAGTCAGTCGCACATAGAGGAGTCAAGAGAACATGTGGTGAAGGGAGTGGAGTGAAGAGGGTCCACAGACTAGATCGAATGCGGACTAGCGACCTTGGCCGCGCTAGCTGCGTCAATCCGCAAAGCATGCCATCAACGGGCCAGGAACGCGCAAACGCATTCGCAGTCTGGACGGGGTTCACGATCGGAAACTCGGGCTGGGAAGAATCGCCAATCAAGATTATATACGGATTTCGCTGGCTTTTCGCGCCCACACATTGCGACGCGTCGAGAAGTCGCGCGCTCGTTGGAGCTCCCTCACTTTTCCTCCACGAAGCCGTCGCGCGTCGCAGCAATCATGTTTACGCGCACGGGAAAGACGGCGCCGCCGCAGGCCTTCATGTCGACCTATGCGCCGCGACTACGATGCCACGGAAACTCGCTCATATCGCCCATTGTCCCGCCCTCGAACACGCTCCCTGCGCCGCGCGTGACGAAGCGCGGGACCGCCGTGCTCAGCTACGCAGAGGATGCGTACGATGACGACGACTTCGAAGATAGCGACCGTCCGCGACGGGCGACGGGCCTGCGCAGTGTCCAGAGAGCCGACCCGTCGACTGCGGACCAAACCGCGCAAATAGCAGCCTTGGGCGAGGAGCTCACCGCGCCCGTCGACACGCAGGGCATATGGCGGGACTGGATGGGGAGACCAAAGCGCACATTGTGAGTGTCCTGGCGGCGGCCGTGCTTGGGCAGGGCATGGCATGGCATGGCATGGCATGGAAGCCCGATAAAGGTCTGGCCTAACACGTAGCAGAACAGAAAAGCAAGTCCAGACACAGTCGGTCCTGCCAGTCACCCTGATACCGATTCGAATAGACATGGACATCCAGTCCTTCCGCCCCGAAGCGCCGCTCCCGACTCCCTCCAACGCGCGCGACTTCGGCATCAACGAAAATCTGCCCGCCTACAAGCAGCCAGACGTCACCCCTGCGTACAGACTCAAGGACTCGTTTCTTTGGAACCTGCACGAGGCTCTGACGACGCCAGATCAGTTCGCAAAGCAGTTCGTCGACGAGTTGGATCTACCGACCGACCGTAAACCATACATCATCTCCCAGATTGCAAGCCAGATTCGGCAGCAGCTGGAGGAGTACGCCGGCGTCGCGCTGCATCCCCTCTTCCACTCTACAACCGCGCCGGCCGTTCAGGGCACGAGCGGCAAGGTGACACTGACTGCTTCGTCTCGCGATGGCACTTCGACGCCCGTAGTACCAGCCACGAATGGGGCATCGACCCCCATCACAAACGGCGTACCACGTACCGAAGGCGCGCAGACACCAGCACCCCTACCGAATGGTATCACCGCTACTGCTACCGCCCTGCCGTCCGAGGAGCTCCACAACCCCGACGACACATACCGCTGCATTGTCACGCTCAATATCAACCTCATGAACCGGTTATATACGGACAAGTTCGAGTGGTCACTATTACATCCACCGGGTTTCGCAGAGATGTTTGCCAAGACAACATGCGCCGACCTTGGACTGTCAGGAGAATGGGTAAATGCCATGACACACAGCATCTACGAGGCAGTACTGCGACTTAAAAAGGAAGCATGCGAAAACGGCGGACTGGTAGGCGACGGCGAAATCGACAACGACGCTGTGGAGCCTACAATTGGCGCAGGCTGGCGATACGACCAAGAACATCTCTGCGACGAGTGGGAACCCAAGGTCGAAATCCTGTCTCCCGAAGAGATCGAAAAGCGCGAAGGCGACCGCGAGAGGCAGATACGCAGGCTACGGAGAGAAACGGCGCGCTTCTCTTCGACCTCAAACATGACCGGCACGCCAGCCAACGAATTCTACAATAACATCGAAGGACAAGAAAATATGGGCCGCGGCGAGCGCAGCAAGAAGAAGCGCAGATTTAGGAGTCTGAGTCCAGTTGGGCGCGGCACGCCTGGAGCTGGGTCAGGCTACGGGGGCCAGGACGGAGGCTTACAAGAAGGGTGCGTCACCACACTCTTACACTTATTCGCTTCAAGGACGCTTTCAATCTTTTTACAACCCATAAACTAACCAACGAATAGGGAACGGCAAACATGGCGATGCGCGCACTGCTGGGTATGGGGCACAGCCGTCTGGGCGGTCCGCGATGGACCAAAAGGACCACGCACCCTGTGCAATAACTGCGGATACCTCTACGAACGAGACAAGAAACTCCCGCCATGGTCTGAAAATCTCTTCTGTCATGAACGCCCGCTGTATGAAGTTCAACAGTATCGTCCGCAACGGTGATGCCCGGGGGGCTTCTCTCGGAACCGCCGAGTAAGAAAAAAACATTCTTTCAAAAAAGCCGGCAGTTGAACTTTGTTTTTTTATGACAAACGCTGTTTTCCGACCTCGATGTTTTCAGTGCCACGTTGGGTCTTGTTTCCCCGATGGATGGCCACGTCGTGTTTTCGAACGTTATTACTTTTTGTAGCATTAGCAGCGTGGCGTCTGGGCTTAGATATTCATTCGTAGGTGTAGGCTAGGTAGCTTCTACACGACACATGCCCCCCTTTTCTCTGGTGCAGGCACTGTTTGGCAACGTTTTGCGTTTGTTGTATCTAGGTAGCGGTGTAGACAGGTAATTCTAGGTTGTGTGGATACATCTAGGTAACAATGCCAGCCAGGCAGCATCAAAAAGCATGGAAGTACGGTAGGTGAGGTATTTCACTACAGTCTACCATCTTACCCAGTGGATATTTGCTATCCCGTTTTTTTTTTGGGATCGCTAATTTCATTCGATTCTATGTATGTGGGTGAGTTGTACGTGTTCCCAAAAGAAAAACTAAAGAAAAAATTCGGTACCTATTGTGTCGTGCTTGCGTGCGAAGTGAAGTTTTTCCTTCCTATTGTTGTTGCGTACCTATACCCCCATCAGGCTCGGATCATGCAACCCAACCACAACCAAAAGTATGATGTCAGATGAACCATGTAGAGTAGGTAGTACAATACGAATGCGATGCGAACAATAATCGGAGCCATGACTCCGCTAGTGTGGTTGAGATGGCGCGCGATGCGATGACACAAGCAGCCACACATGCTATTGTCGTGGTACCAACACCAACCTCTTCGTCCCGGCGCCACCATTGGCTGCGTTGTATGTGCCGAAGTGCGTGCCTAATGGTACTGTTTGTAATTCGGCGGCGCATGTGCCGGCGCGTCAAGAGTTGGCTAGCGCGGCTTATTGAGCGATGAGGGCCACAATAGGAAGATGGCTGGGTACGGTATGCATATGGGTGCAGGCTGTGTGGTCTAGCTTGCTTGCTATTGTGTTTGCGTTTCAGCTGAGTTTGTCAATAGCGGTGCAGCGGCTGCCTGCGGGCGTGTTGATGAGTATATATGTATGTGTTGGGTTTTGCTGTTGGGAAGTTTGCTGGACAGGAGGTTTGACGATCTTTTACCGGTACGTAGAGTGAGAGGTGTGTTTTACCCTTTGAGGATCATCACGCTGATATTGTCGTAAAGGAGTCGAAGCATCATCATTCACAACGGGCTATATCTGTTTGCTGCTATTATATTCACGATCATATACCGGGCACGCCTTCCTGTATATCTTCGTGGTCGTGTTACCTGGCCCGGTAAAGCCTTTAACCACTACACTCTACGGGGGCGACTCGCACGATCCATCACACCAACATCACGCCATACCGAACCCGATCACCACACCCCCACAACAAGGAAACATCCACTGCCTAATCTAGCCTTGCAGTGTGCATATAGCCATGGATCCCTTTCGCAACAACGCCCTACTAGATGCAAAAGATTCTACGCTCCAAACATCAAGTACATCAGCGACGTCGGAGAATAGAGCAACGACGCCAGAGGACATGCCAGCACCACCCGCTTACCACGTGGTCGTTGATCCCAACCTGCCAACACCAAATATGACAAATCCCTACGCACATATCGAAGACGATGACGACACAAAGGAAGAAGATGAGGATCATGTACCGGAAATCAACATCAACGCCGCGACTCAGATCCGAGGCCACGGCAACATCATCTCCATTGCACAAATGGACAGCGTGCGCATAGCCAACCTCGTCGCCTCCATATTAAATGGCGACATCCATACTCTCCCACCTGCACCTGCATCTACACCTACACCCACACCAGCTTCAGACAGCCTGCCCTCAACCCCACCCCCGACAGCAGGCCCGGAACAGACATGGCGCACCCAAGTGCGCGGCATAAAAAAGTACCCAAACATCAACATCACGGTGAACTGTGGCGCGACCATTATCGGAGATCGGAATATTGTGGGGCCTGGCCTCGGTGATATTGCTCGCCAGATGCAGATTGCGCAGAGGAATCAGGCGTTGAGGGCTCAGCAGGCGGCCGCGGCGGTGGCTGCTGCGCAGGGACAGAAGGCTCCGCAAGGGAGTGCTGCGACGTTATATGCGGCGCAGGCTGGGGTTGCGGGGTTTGGTGGACCTACTCCGCCGATGAGTCGGAGTTGTAGTGCGGATGGGGAGGGAGGCTCTTGCAAGAGGAAGGCTGAGGACTGTGGGGAGAGGGGTGTGAAGAGACATTGTTGAGTGTGTGTGTGTGTGTGGAGTTTCTGTTCTGTGTTCTTCTTCTTCTTTTTGGGGGGTTTGTTACGGATCTTTTTATTACTCGGCTTTTGGTTTGGGTTGGCATCCGCCTGTGTGCTTAACGAACATGTATTGTATTATGAGCCATGAAGACATGAGGCTGTGTTCTGTCTGTATTATTAGTACTGGGGTTCAACCTGGTGGTCGAAATAATAATTCATATTTCCGACGTCTTTTGACTACCTGTGTGTATCTCAGCGTAGATAACTGCCTCTTACGAAGAAGAGCTGGAGTGTCGTACAAGGGAGAGCATCGTCAGCCGCCAAGGCTTGTCCCATGGCATTGCTAGAAGGTGAATGGCTCAGACGTGATGTCGGTGTCGCACAACTTGGGTGTCTTGGATCGACGACACTGGTGACTGGTCGAGGAGGGGTAATGAGACAATAAAAAGCAGATATCAGGTAGCGAAAGGATGTCTCATAATCAAATATTGCACATGCCAAATAATGCGGGCGTCTAGCTTGGTTGCTCCTGCAGCCCATTCCATCTCCTGCAGCGTAAGTGGACCCCTGCTTAGCGGCGTCTCAAAGGGGCAAGTTCGATACCTTTACGAACATGAACACCTTCACCCTGTCACGTCCAGCAATTCCTCGTGCCTCACCTCCCATTGCTATTCCACCGTCTTGTTGACACGCGCGTGCAGTATCTGTACCACTTGAAATCTCGATTGTTACGTCACAAGCTACAAGCGGACGATTGCGCGGCTGCAAGCTACCGTCGAGTAGCTCCCGGCGCCGTTCAAGACGGATACCTGGCCTCTTCTCGCCGCTCGCAACGCCATCGACACTACACCGTTGAGCTGCGCAGCTTGCTTGTGCGACGCGTAGACGCCCCCTGTGCACCACGCTCCGCTCAAGGGCAACCCCATCTGCCTGTAAGCCCCTTTTGTCCCCTATTCCTTGCTTGGTCTCCGCATCTTCCTTCGTCCCGATAGCCTCGCCCTCTCCTCTATCTTCTCTCTCACCTATCCTTCGCCGATTCGCGTTGACCATGATATACTAGTCCGGTTCTACCTTCCGCCGTAGCCTATAGACTGCATCTTTCATCACAAGCTATACTACACCTACTACAACATGGAGACATGGATGAGCTGGGCCGTGTTCCTGGCCATTGGAGCGGCCGCCTACTGGTACTACATCCACCAGAACAACAAGGCCGTCGCGCGAGGACGGTCGACGACGGGCAAGTCGGCCACTAGCTCCCTCAAGGACGCGGTCAACTGGGACGACAACAAGTCCAAGGCCGCTTCTAAGCCCGCAAAGGCCAACAAGCCTCGCAAGTCGGTGAAGCCGGCCGCACAAGACGCTGGGAACAAGGCTGCGACTTCCCTGTCGCAGACCTCTCCCAAGGCCGCTGCCGACAAGCAGGAAGACGCCTCTCCCGTTGTCACTTCCAACAAGGCCCCGAGTGGCAAGGACGTTTCTGACATGCTGGACGCTCGCTCTACCTCTCCCTCCGTCTTGAGCATCAAGCCGTCCGAGAAGCCAGCTCGTCCCGCAAAGGCTCAGACATCCAAGTCCGAGGTTCCGCAGGAGAGCAAGAAGCAGCGTCAGAACAGGAAGAAGGTCGAAGAGGCCAAGGCTGCGCGTGAAGAGGAGGAGAAGCAACGCAAGGCCCTCGAGGAAAAGCAGCGACGCACCGCTCGCGAGGCGCGTGGAGAGCCAGCAAAGAATGGCCTCCAGCACAGCAAGGCCCCTGCCTCGAACCCCTGGACTGAGGTTCCTTCTCGCGGCGCCGTCCAGCCCCCCAAGTCGGCCCCAACTGGTCAGCTTCTCGACACCTTCGAGGCTCCTTCCACCGCTATCACTTCGGCTGCCGCACCCACAAATGGCACGTCCTCCGCTGCGCCCGCTTACAACAGCCTGCCTTCCGAGGAAGAGCAGGTGAGGATTGCCATGGAGGACTCGGCCTGGACTACAGTCCCCAAAGGCGGCAAGACGAAGCGCAAGACTGCCAACGAAGAAATCGCAGAGGAGCGCGCCGACGTGGGTGTAGACTCGCAGAAGTCATCAAAGCCAGTCCGACCCACAGAGGCGCTCAAGCCGGAGAACAAGAACCCCAGCTCCCGATACCAGATTCTAGCTGAGGAATTCACGCCAAAGACGGGTGACGATGCCGATGACTGGGCGGTCATGTGAAGTCCTAGTGTCAAGCCATCAGCACTTGATTTTCAGATGCTCAATGTAGCTTTGCTTTCAAGCGAAGCTGGAAGCTGTCATCACTTTCTATTTCCTCTCGTTCTGACGACCATTGGCATCTTGGAGTCGGGACAGTCGTTACATCTACCCGAAGGCATTTCTCTGGGAAACGCATCCGGCCGAAAAGAAGGGCAAAAACACGACATGGTACGGTCGCATGATATAGATGTGATTTGGGCATGGAATGGTCTCTCTGGTTTTCGTGCCTTATCCCAAGGGAAAGGCATCGGTGTATGAGGTTATTTGATTTACCTGTCTTTGCATTCTCAACACGTACTTTCCTGTCATGCTTAAACAATAAGTCGTCCTTGGGCGCTCCCATACGTGCTTGCTCGGGTGGATAGATAAAAGCCCAGTAGTGAAATCCATTGCTGCGAAATAACTGTGCCACTCCCACTGAGCAAGGTCGTCAGCACTACAGCCAACTACAGCCAATCCTCATGTCTCTCGTGATGGATTGGTAAGTGTGTGTGGAGTGTTCTTTACCTCAGAAGCATAACAAGGTGTCACAATACGACGCAAGCAGCTCGTGTCAATTAAAAAGGCTGTAAAAACATGCCAACTGTTCCTTCTCTGTGCCGTAAAAGACTACCACGTGAACAAGCCAGCTTGCAATATGGACCCGGCTATATGCCGATTTTCCTGTCTAAACGCTGGAAGTAATAAGAGTATAGAAAGAGAAATCTGGCCTCAAAAACGGGACCCTGGAAGCGAGCCGAGGGACAAGCTGCCAGCAACCAAGGAAACTGCGCACACTTCGACATTTGCCTACATCACTGCACTTTACTGTGGTCGCAATTCTCTTGCTGCAAATTACCTCAGTTCGCAACGGGTCAAGTGTATTCAGTAGTGAGACTCCCGGCAACGCGTAAAGGGTTTAGTTGCTGACATAATGACGTTTTAGAAGCTCACCGCGTGAAGGACACCTGTTCGGAGGACGCAACAAGTAACATCTACCACCGAGCGCCGGCCCCTCCTCTCTCTTCCCTCTTTTCCATACACACCAGCCATGGCGCAGATACGCGGCACAGCTGGCTACCATTTGGGCAACCAGAGTCCCTTTGGCAATTCGGAGCGCAATGATGATAGCAGCAATGACCCGAGTCCGCTGGACCAACTGCGGGCCCAGACGAGCAAGCTGGAGGACATGCTGGACACTGTCGCGGACCCCATCAAGCCGTGAGTACGCCCGAGGAGGACCGGTGGAGGGCCTTGTGTGCACTGCTCGTGGCGCCACGAAGCTCCCTCGCGCGAGACGCACGGTAGCTAATGCACATGTTCAAATAGGTACCTCCCAGCAGTCGGCCGCTTCCTCATCGTCGTCACCTTTCTCGAAGACGCGCTACGCATAGTGACGCAATGGACCGACCAGCTCACCTATCTCCACGACTACCGACACAGTATGCCTCTCCGCACTTTTCGTCGCGCGTGTGGACAGTTGCTAATATGGGATGCCGGTGTTTAGTTTGGAACGGGTGGACACACTTGTTCCTCATTGTGAATATTGTGCTCATGGTCATCTGCTCCATCGCAGTCATTATCCGGAAACGGTCCGAATACGCTGTCGGCGGGCTCATGGCTGTTGTCGTCTTACAGGCTCTCGGATACGGTCTCGTTTTCGACCTCAACTTCTTCCTGCGCAATCTCTCTGTCATGGGCGGTCTGCTCATGGTGCTCTCGGACTCGTGGGTGCGCAAGAAGTTTGCCCCGGCCGGGCTGCCCTCGCTCGACGAAAAGGACAAGAAGATGTACTTCCAGCTCGCTGGTCGCGTCCTGCTCATCTTCCTGTTTGTGGGCTTCGTTTTCCGCGGCGATTGGGGATTTTGGAGAATTATTGCCAGTCTGCTCGGCCTCGTGGCCTGCGTCATGGTCGTTGTTGGCTTCAAGGCCAAGTTCTCGGCCATTATGCTTGTCCTCATTCTCAGCATCTTCAACCTCTACGTTAACAACTGGTGGACGCTGCATCCGCACCACCCCCACAAGGATTTTGCCAAGTACGACTTTTTCCAGATCCTCTCGATTGTGTAAGTACTCGCTCCTCGTATGTTTGCAAGCAGGCCACTAACAACGTCTTAGCGGCGGTCTCCTTTTGCTGGTCAACATGGGCCCGGGTCAATTCTCCGTCGACGAGAAGAAGAAAGTGTATTAGCATGCATGGAATTACGCATTACGACACGTGTTTCGACTTTGATAGTCCGTATTTTCAAAAACGCGCAATGCATCCAGAAGGAAGGAAGGAAGTGGAGACGACATGGGATGAGTGAACATTGGGAGTGGGAAGAAAGTCAAAAGTGCAACTCGTCCCACCAGCAAATCGAGCTGATGGTGTGGGCAATGTAGACTACGATACACGGGCGTTGTTTTTCTGATCAAGCGATGGGGTCAATCGCACATTTCTGGAGACATCCTCACATCTACCAATCCTGATCCTATACGATTTATTAAGAGATGTGGACCACTCTTGATGATGGCATTTTTTTCGGACCCAAAAGTGGAGAGTCGGGTATCGGTCAACTCCGCGTGCAGCCTCCCGTACACCTTCCATGCGCGGTCTAGTTTGCTGTCTTACCCGGCCTGCGCCTCCCCGCTAAATTATCTAAGCATAAGTTACGGGGCTACGTAGTTTGACGTTGTTTGCTACCTAACGTTACGTACACTATCAGTGCGAACAACCTTCTCACTTCACTTCACAAAATCAAAACTTACTGATCAAGCCTACTTTCAATATGGCACCGAATAAGATCATCATCGATACCGATCCTGTGAGTTCTACTTTCCCACCGTTTTCACATGTTGTCGTACCTATCGCGGGGCACAAACAACAACAAGATGTGGACCCATTACCTTTTAACACGATTGTTAATTGTTGATTTCAAAATAGGGAATCGATGACATTCTGGCCATGCTTCTCGCGTTTTCGGCTAAGAGGGAGGAACTTGATGTTCTCATGTTGAGTTTGACGTTTGGTAATGTTGAGGTGCGCAAGTATGTTTTCTCCACCTCCCCCCTTTTTTTTCCTTTTTTCTCTCCCTTGCTTTACTTCCTAGGTTGTTATTGGTTTTTGGATGTGGGATTTCGTGCTTTTTTCGGTTTTGCGGTATGTGATTAGAACATGGTGACTGATGATGTTTGCATGTTAGTTGTTTGAGAAACGTGGTCACGCTCTTCCATCATATTGGTAAGGAGAGGGCGTGGCGGAAAGAGAAGGGACGGCCTCAGGGGTTTGAGACGCTGGATGCGCGGAAACCTATTGGTATGGTTCCTTGGAACTTTGAACGGACTGGTTTGCTGATGAGGGTGTAGTTGCTGTTGGGGCGGAGGAGCCGCTTGCGGAACATATGATGGTCGCGGATTTCTTTCGTGGGTCTCTCGGTTTAGTCTATGAAGGCGAGAAAAGGGGCCTGACGCGATGCAGATGGTGTTGATGGATTGGGTGGTATCCACGATAGTGTAGGTTCTTTCTCAATTCCTGGCCCAGGGATATGTTGTCGAGTTTGTTACTGATGGAGATATTGGCAGCACCCGCATCTCTCGCCAGAGGAGACATGGAAGTCTCTCTTCCAACCCACGCCAGAGAATCTGTCCACGGAGGAAGCTGCTGCGCTCCAAGCCGTCAAGGACGAACACTCGCTCTTTGTCCCTTCGCTTAAACCTGCGTGGGAAGTCATGCTCGACTTGCTCAGAGAACACGAAGCAGACACAATCACCATCGTAGCCATAGGCCCACTAACGAATCTCGCCATCGCCGCAGCCAAGGACCCAGAAACCTTCTTGCGCGTCAAAGAAGTCGTAGTCATGGGCGGGGCCGTCGAGGAACCCGGAAACGTGAGTTACCCATTTCCTCTTCCTTCCTATATCAGTCCGTGTTTGGTCCGGCTCTGAAAACCTCTCTCTCTCTGTGTGTATGTAGCCGCCACCTCTCGACCTCATCTACGCCCCCTCCACCCTCTCCCTCCCCGTCCCAAACTTCAACCTCATCAAACAACCAAACACACCCATACGCCACTCACTAAACCTCCGAAACCAGATGACGCCCGGTGCCGAATTCAACACCTACGCCGATTCCGTAGCCAGCGCCCGCATCTTCGCCCTCACAAGCCCAAACCCGCACCTCACCATGCCGCCCACCCTCCCCACCAGCACCAAAGACCAACTACCCCCGTACCCAAAACACCTAAGTAGACAATTGACGCTCAAGTTGTTCCCTCTCGATATAACAGAACGTCACCTCCTACCCGAACCAACATATTCAAGCTACGTCTCCGATCCTACTGTATCACAAAGCCCACTCGCAACTTGGATCACCCTTTTCCTATCCGCCACCTTTGCCAAAAACGCTGCCCTGAATCCTCAGCACTCTACGTCGTCCCTGCAGCTCCACGACCCCCTAACCATCTGGTACGCGCTCACCGCCGATGACCCAGCCTGGACCTTCACCCACGAGGATATTCGTGTCGAGACGAGTGGCCAGTGGACGCGTGGCTGTCTTGTTGTGGATCGACGCGGGCGTCCTGTCAAGGCTGGCGATGCGGATTTGGAGCTCGGCGAGGCGGTTGGGGATGCGGGGGGGTGGCGGGATTCGAGGCGCGGGAATTGGGTGGGTTGGTGTCGGGGGTCGCCCGGAGAGGGGATGTTTGCGGGGGTTCTGTTGGGGAGGGTGTTTGGGGTGGGGGGGTAGTTGGAGGTGGTGTTGTACGACGTGTATTCTCCAACTATATTTTATAAAATCGGCAATACAGCGCTAAATCTACAATGGATCTTGCAGCCCAATCCTTGTAGCCCTATAAACTTAGATTTGAACCGTGTAGAATTGAGATACACTATCTATCACCTTTACAACTCCAATTCCGATTCATCTAGCTTGTAGGTAGTTATACTAAACAACTTACCTACCAAAGCGATATGGACTTTTTACTACCAGCAGTATATAGAAACCCATCGCTCTAGTCTACTGTTGCGAAGAAAGTAACGCGAACTTCTTAGCTTTGTTAGTTGCTAATGTTAAAGCGAGCGGCGCAGAGAGCTATCTAGTGATGAAAACCTGCCTATGATACCTAATAGAGGACTTCTACCTGCGTACGATTTTTGTCTACGATCGCAGCTTATAAGCGGGAGTGCTTTCCTCTGGAAGTACGCATCTTGGTCTTCGATTTCCTAGGCGCTTTGGAATTTTAACGTCGCTTGGTGTGTCTGTTTGGTTGGTCGGAGATGTTGCACAAATGCGGGGAGGAGCGGCTGCATGGGTGTAGGTAGCTATATAGAACAACGGAAAAAAGATGGTGCAACGGTGTAGGTAGGTGTATAAAAAGACGAGAAAGAAGAAAAAGTCATCGGGGCTGAGGTACGAGAACAGGAGTCGGACAGTGCAAAACGCTGCCTTGGGAACCAATAGAAATATGTACATTGGCGACCTTTTTCGACTGTAATATTTGGGCACATCTCTACCTAGGCAAAGTGACATGTTGTGCCACAGCATTATTATTAAAAAATTGGCGATACAGTCAGCTTTCAGCCATGTCTGACATACGTCGTTCGCTAAAATCAGCCGAAAGCCGCGGGGGCGTTGCGGAAGGAAGGGCTCGCTCGGTTGGCGTACAAATGTTGTTCGAGAAACGTTCGATTGCTTTTCTGGCATTGCGGGGGTTATCCCTGACGCTGTGTATTCGCGATAAACGAGATCTTGGAGTAATGTGGCAGCCGATTCCGAATCAGGTACTTTGTGCAGTAAGAAAAGGATCTAGGACTGATCGAAGCTGTTTGTCTTGTCTGCACTATCAACGTAGGTCCTTTAGTAGAGATTCCATGTATCATATCTTGTCAGCCCCGGAATGGTCTTGTGTAACGTGTTAGTTTGTAGCGCGGTTTTTCTTTTCCAATGTTTGCGAGGTCCAACCGGAACCATGGACGTTGACGACATTCGGGGTATCCAGTCATTGTCACAACACGTGTCGACAACCTCGGAGCTGGAATGCAATGCCTTCCAGTGCTACCCTCTGAACGAAGGACTTGTTCTCCCCGCTCAATGCGGCTGCTACAAGCGTTGGTCACACTGAGCTCCATCAGGCAACGGGTGAAGCCGGTACGTGTTAGTTTATCCGTTGGTAGGCCTTGGGTAGGTGGTACTGAATGTCTTTTCTGCTCATACTGGAACGAAGGATTGCGCGGTGTGGCTGAACAGGCGAGGCAGCCGTGCGGGTAAATGGGTAGGGAAATGACGGGATTGACAGGCGGAGGGGAGGTTCCTGTCAGCACCTGCACGCTCTTCTAGTGATGACGCGCGCCGCTGGGAAGGGAAGCCGGACCGAGAGACGCATCTTTTGGAACTCTTCGAGCCTTTTTGTGTCCAATCACTCGCTGTTGCCGGACAGTTGGCACCAGTTGTTGCCATGATGGATGCGCGGCTCCTCAAGCGACATGCAGGGTACGCGAAGTAGACCTCCCCGAAGAAGGGTGTCGAGATGTTCGAGAAGACATGGCACTCGCTCCGGTTGCGCCGGGACCCAGGTAGTATGCGCAATCAGCCTTAATCAAATTCTGCCAGTCCGGCTCGGAAAGGAATGGGCACGACGCAAACTGCTGTGTGGCCGCTGGGGGGAGACGCGCCGGGCTGCATGTACCCAGGCCCCCAGGGCCGATAGATACTGACAGCGGGTGATGGAGTAACAGGCGTTGCATGAGGTCCACACGCAGCGTCCGACGATGATTGCAGGAAGAACTGGCCGTCAAGCGTCAGGCGTCATGAGTGGGAGGCGTGGGCGGCGACGGGTGGGAGGAGGGTGGAGGCACGTGACTAGCTGGATGCAGCCTAGTGCACAGGATCCCAATTGAACTTCTTTTTCCGAGCGGTGTCTGGCCAGCACGCTTCACCAGCGCCGGAGACGTTCAGGCAGTGAGTCCCCGCCTTGCGCATTGTTCGACATACCGTGTCTCGTTGTCTGCCAGTCGCGATCTTTCCACGGCGCGAGGCGTTAGTCTCTCTAAGCGTACTACCCTGCCTCCCGCTCAAGCGAGCCCTGGAGACAGAAGCGAGCCCTTCAGGTGGATGTGAGTAAAGTCAAAGTCCCGTTATTATTCCTTCCTCATCACGGCACTGGCACTGGCACGCCCAGCAACGGCCCTTTACCTGCTAAAGGCGGCTAGGGGCAACCCATGCGCGTCTTGCAGGCAGGTTGGCGTCGGCCGCCCTGGGTGCAAAGCAAAAGCATAGCGCGCGTAGCCAGGTGCCAGGCTCGTCGACGTGGACGTGTTGTTCATTCTTCACCGCGGCCGCCCTCGCCCCTTGTCAGCCTGCCCCCGCCGTGCTCCCCAGGGCGACGACACGACGGCCAGGTTGCAGCAGCCCGTTAATCTATCCGCAGTGTATCCGCCGTGTACCACTGCGCTGCACAGCGTCTTGCAGCGCAGCGCGAACCGAGCCCGCCCCCTGTCGCGCCGGCCACAACGCCCTCGCCAACAGAGCTGATCCCAGTCCCTTGCCGTCCCAGTCCCTCCTCCCATCTGCCTCGAGCTTCGTACCGGCGCCGTGTGCTCTCCCCCAAGGTCGACGCCAAAACCCCATCTTGCGTCCCGGCGGCCGCGCTCACTGCCTAGCCCATGTCGCACGACTTTGCCTCCCACATCAGCGCTGCGCCCTACTCGCCCGCCCCGTCGCACTTTTCGCACCACGCCATGGCGGACCCTAACATGCAATCGCGACAGCAGGCCGTCGCCTATCCCTCGCCGCACTCGTACCCGTCGCCCTCGATGCAGCCGACGTATACCTATGCCCCGCCCCAGGGCCAGCAGAGCACCGATGGCTACCGCGCCTCGCCGCAGAACACCAACATGTCGCTGCCGCCGCTCAATCTGCCGCCCATACGTCTGCAGGATGGACAGCAACAGCAGCAGCAGGCGCAACCTCGGCCAGCCCAGCAGCCCATGGGCTCACCACTCCCCCCGCCGCAGCACATGCCGCAGTACTACGCGCATCCAGGCCACGCGCAGCCCGGCCAGCCCATGATGGGCAACATGGGCCCGCAGTTCAATGCGATGCGGTACCAGCTGCCGCCACAGGCCGATCAGCGCGTGCTGTCCGGCGGTCGCCATAAGAAGGAGATCAAGCGTCGCACCAAGACGGGGTGTCTGACTTGTCGCAAGCGAAGAATAAAGGTGAGTGCGCGCATCAATGGCAGGCCGTGGTCGACGCGACGCGCGCGCGAGGTGAGAGGGAGAGAGGTCGCGGAATCGCCTGGTCATGCTCGATTAACCGAGCCACCATGAAGCGAACCACGGCCTCTAAACCAACCTCAGCCTTCACCTTTACCTTTACCTTCGCCTTCCTTCCCTTGCTCATGTGCACCTGCTGACTGTAGCCCTCACTAGTGCGACGAAGCGCATCCCATGTGCAGAAACTGCCAGAAAAGCAAGCGCGAGTGTCTCGGCTACGACCCCATCTTCAAGCAGCAGTCGGGTCCCGCCCAGATACAACCCGCACCCAACTCAGCCTCTGCACCCCACGCCTCGGGCGCATCGTCAGTGCCTGCCCCGCCGTCGTCGTCGTCGTACAGCCAGAGCCCTGTGCCTCAAGGCTACGCGCCTGCCACGTCTGCAGGGTACGCGACCAACGCGCCTGCCACCAGTGGGGACCATCAGGCCGCCAACTTCCACGCCATAGACCCTGCTCTCGCACAATCAGATCCAGCACTGCAGCCACACCAGTCCTACAACGGCTTACACGCAATGGATCCTGCCATGCGCGCGCCGCCAGGTGCCCACGGCTACCCGCCTCTGCCTCCACAAGAACCTCGCAAAGGTTGGTACTCGGACTCCCCATGTGAAGCTCCCTGGTACTAATGCACCATGCAGGGAAGCGACTGAATATCGAGGACATCTTCGGTATATGTAACCACAGCCCGCCTGAGGTCCCTCCGCGCACCTCACCCGTTCCCCCTGAAGTCGACGATGAGTTCTCCCGCATCTTCATCAACGACTACTGCCAAGGGCTCGACTTCGTACTCGAAACCAACTGGTTCTCTACCAACAACAACGCGCTCAGCAGGGTCTTTACCGACCGCTCTCTGCATGAAGAAGCCGCCTTCTTCACGGAAACCATCAAGTACAAAGGCTCGGATGCCGACATGACTGGCGTTTTTAGTCAAGAAGCCCGCTTATTATGGCACTTGCTGGGCACCTGCAAGCATACCCCGCCGGCGACCAACGGAGCGACATCGGATAGTGATGACTTCGCACTACGAGAAGTCCGAGCTCGCTTTGACGTCCTGGAAGCTCTTCTAACCAACCAAAATCTGGAACCGAACCCCACGCGCCAGCTCTCCTACCCTGCCGATCTCCACGAAGACGCGAGATTTGAAGTCGAGTTTTGGCAACATCTTGGAGATTTCGTTCAGTATTCCGACTCGGACACAGCGCCGCCTGGAGCCGCCGATCACGCCCTTGCAACACTACGAAACGTCCTGCGTATGCACGAAGTACGTGATGCCATTTATTCCATTGCCATTGCACGGCACTATGGCAGCCGAATCGGCGGTTTTCCCAATCAATTGCCCGTGCCTGTCAACCCGCCTCCAGAGAGCGACCTGAACAAACTCCACGTTGCCATGTCATTCATCAGCCACGAGAGCCGGTCGGCCTGTCAGCAGGTCCTTGCGCGCATTTGCGACATGGCCATGTTCTCATGGACTACATCGCGACCTCAGGTTCAAACTCATCAGCCCGGCGGTTTCCAGCAATAACGATAATATCGGTGCGCCAGAGGTTCTTTCAGTACGGTTGACGTCTGTAAAGGTGACATTGTTAGCACGGATTGGACAGTTTAGTTGTTGTTTTTACTGCTTGCATGGATCTTGAGCGGGCGTTGGATTCCCCTTTTACCATGCCATCTGAGTATGGCGCCCTTTTCTGCATTATGAGTTCATTATCGATCGGTTACAAACGTACTCTTCTCGCATCTACCGCGCGTTACGGCACGGGAGCTTGGTCGGTATCTACCTTCGGCACATTTTTTTCTTTTTCTTTTGGGGCAGGGCAAGCAAGTGGCAAGAAATATATACCCAGTTTGAGAAACGATATCGCGTCCTAGTTGTTTTGTTTTTAAGACTTCTATATTACTGTTTTTCACAGGCAAGATGTGGTTGCGGCGTGATGAATGGGGGGGGGTGATGGTGGAAAAGACAAGAAAGGCAAATCTACGAACTTCTCTCCCCCCTTTCTCACCCTGTAATTATTGGCATTTTTTGGGCCCTTTTGTGCGTAAATTAAATTCACGATTAATCGTAAGCCAATCCCCGTGTAGGGTTGCAACAGCAGTTTTTTTTTCAAATATTTTTCGGCTCATTAGCAGTACAACGTCAAGTTTTTGGTTAATTTCTAAGCTTGGTATCGTGTAGTAGTACACGTAGCTTATCGCCGATTAAGGGGGTGGTAGGCTAAGGTAAGCGTAAATGTGAATTATTCTGTGAAAGTGTGTAGGATAGTGGGATATGGTTTGTATTATATACAGTAGTATTGTGACATGCACACTTTATACCTATTAACAAATTTCCTATATATTATTCTAACTGTAACTATGCCTGCCGTACTCCGTACAGCATCTGATTTCTCGGTAGCAGATGACGTTACGCGACAGGAACCGACGTACCTCGGCATCTTCCCCAGATTCCCTGGGTAACCTCCGCTTCAACTCCGCAACGCAATGCCATCCACTACTATCGCAGCCGTCGAAGACTGATACTTCACGATACCTATCGACTGTATAACCAATATTTACTCAAACAAGAGCCTTACGATGCCCTCACCACCCAAAGTAAAACAACAGGCAATGAGCAAAGAGCTCTCTGAACCCTTGCCAGAGCCCGAGACCTTCGAGGGTATGCAAGGGATCCGAAGTATAGCAGGAGATTTGGGCAATCAGTGAGCATGCATCATGATAGACAAAGTTTCCAGACACGTGTTGTTAACCGCCTGGAAGGAGGGTCAAAGGCAAAGTCATCATCGTCACCGGTACGCTCATTCCACCACAGACATGTCGTCGCAACACCCCCCAAACTAACACTATCCAAGGTGCAAACTCAGTAATAGGCATCGGCCGCGCAAGCGCCCACCAATTCGCGCGCCAAGGCGCCCTTGCCATCTACCTGTGCGACTTCTCCAACTCGCACCTCGATCTCCACAAGCGCGAGCTGAATACGCTCTATCCCTCGACCGACATCCACACGCGGCAATTCGACGCCGCGGACGAAGCCGCCGTCGAAGCCGTAGTGCATGAAGCGGTAGAAAAATACGGGAGACTCGATGTCTTCTTCGCCAACGCAGGCATCTCCTCCAGTCGCGTGTTCTGGGAGGAAACCGCAACTAACTTCATGAACGTCCTCCGCACAAACACACTATCCGTTTTTCTCGCCGCGAAACATGCGTCCCGCGCTATGCTCAAGACCTCCGAACAGAAGCCGTACCCCGGCGGTAGTATCATCGCGACGGCGAGCGTGGCGGGGCTGCGCTCCAATGCTGGGCCGACCGACTACTCGGCCTCCAAGGCTGCAGTCATTAGTCTCGTGCAGACGTGTGCGTACCAGCTGGCTGGCACGGGCATACGGTGTAATGCCGTTTGTCCCGGTCTGATTGAAACGGGCATGACGCGCATCACGTATGATGCAGCGAGGAAACGGGGCAGTGAGAAGAAGATTGGGCAGTTGAATCCGTTGCAGAGGGGTGGTCAGCCGGACGAGATTGTGAGTATTCACTTCCTTAAGTTGTATGGGGGAATGGGATTTTCACTGACTGAAATTTGTTACAGGCGAGAGCGGTACTGTTTTTGGCTAGTGATGAGAGTAGTTATGTTAATGCGCAGGCTTGGGCTGTGGATGGTGGGTTGAGTGGTGGGTTGCCGTTTGTGCCGGGAAAACTTGCGTGAGGGAGGTTTTCTTTGGTGTCGGTAGGTTGGGAATGTGTGGATTTGTCTAAAAGGTCCCACCGGGGGATTGTTAGATGCAACCGGACTATCGTGAAATAGAAAGCTGAAAAAACGGACTGCGAGATACTCCATGCCCACCTATCACACCATCCGATAAATTGCACGTAATCCTTGAATTATTTCTTTCTTTTTTGTGCTTGTATAACTGAAATACTTTGGTCGCCCGACACACACAAATGGCACAATGCAACTAACCCAACGCTTATCTCTGGCTGAACCTACTCACACTACCATCACCAACCACAGTATGAATACCCAACCCAAAAAAAATGTCAGTATTGTCTTACTCCACCCACGGTTCACTTTGTCCGCACCCCACATCTTAAGCCATCCTGTCACACACATATATATGAATATATATAGTTATATATATATATATATATATAAACGCACCCCTTGTTATTTTATTCAAAGACTTCTTCCCATCTCACAAGCACTACATCACATCCCATACATAACCATACCTACCACACACCATGTCCTCTTCCTCCCACCATCAACAACAACAACCTCCATCTCCTACTCCCGCGGCTCCGTCATCTTCCCACCAACCATCAGCACCAAAGCCAGAACCACCACCAAAACCAAAACAAAAGCCAAAGTCGAAATCGAAGCCCAAAAAACAAGTCCTACACCTCCTCGGCTTCTTTCCCCACCCGTCAGATCCTAGCTATGCGGCTTGGACACAGGATTGTAGTACGGATCCAGTGTATTGTTTTCGGGAGGAGTGGGTTGGTGGCGAGGTTTTGGAGGGGATGGAGAAAGAGGGTAGAGAGAAGGAGAAGGGGGGTAAGAAGGGGAAGAGGAGGAATGCGCTTTTAGAAGGAGTGGATAGAGTGGAGAGGATAGGAATAGGAATAGGGAGTGGGATGCGGGTTGGTAGGGATAGAGTTGCGGAGGCGAATGAAGGTACGGTTGTTGATGTGGAGGTTGATGGGGATTTGGAATATGATTTGGGGTAGGGGATTGTGGTGAGGGGGTTGCTTTTGGTAAGGGTGGGGGGTTTGGAGGGTGGATTGTGTGAATGGGGGTGGATTGAGTAGGCGGGGTTTTTAAGGTTTGGGTTTGTATTATGATTGCGGTATGTGTACTTTGTTTCTTGTAGATGCTAGACTATGCATGATGTTCGTTCATGCAATTTTGTAGATGCGAGGACCACGTTATGGATGTTAGCATTTTGTTTATCGGATGACGCGTTGCACTGTTCGTATCCCCTCTTTCACTTTCACCTCCACATACTTTTTATCTCCGCACTCACTTTCACAACCTCCACGTCCAGCAACGTCATCCGAGCTCGCATCCCAAGCTATGGCCACACCACTACAATTTTCTTTCGCTCTTGTCGCCTTCGCCCATCCGCACCACCCACACACCACAACTACACCACGCCGACAATGGACACCCGCAACCGCTCCCTCAGTCGCTCGAGCTCCATGCCGATCCTCGTGCCCTCCCCAGAGCAGACCCCATCGCCAAACTGGCAGTACGGTTCGGCGTCGTTATGGGACGCTCAGCCCGCACATCACCTCAGCATGAACCCACCCAGCTACCAAAACTTCAGCAGCAACACGAACATGTGGGGTTTGACCGCCCAGCACTTTCCCAGTCAGAGCACCAGCGGCGTACACTCGCCAGATAGCGACACCATCGTGAAGCTAAGCAACACCTGCCCGCCCACAGCGAAAGTCAGCCCCAAGTCGCCAGACTCAGAAGCAACTGTGACGCCAGATAGGCAGAAACTAAGACATGGAAGCGTTCCCATGGGTGTCCATGCTTCTCTTACGAACCCGTCTATCCACCACCACGGCAAGGCCCACACGCAAGCCGAGCTGGATGTATTGCCTTCGCCGTGGAACCCCACATTCGAAGCACAGAGGCACGCACGCGCCCCGTCTGGTGCGGAGAGCTTTATGACGGATTCTTCCTACGCCATGAGCATGAACGCAGACTGGGAGGGCGGTATGTCCCACGCTCACGGACATACGCTTCGTCCTGACCCGTTCCAAGCGCTGCAAATCCCAGCCCAGACCACCTTGCACCAGCGAAGGATGAGCAGTAGGATGAGCAGTTTTCCCACTATCCCATCGCCACTGGCTCCGCGACGCATGGGGGAGGAGCAGCGCGGCAGTGATACCAGCGGCTTCGTGAATCCGGCGCCGAGTCAGAAGTTCGAGTATGGAGGCCTATTGTCGGCGCCACCCACGTTCCAGCGTGTTGGACAGGAAGAGTCGTCGAACATGTTCGGCCTGCATCAGCGTAAGGTGGATGGGGCGGAACCATCTCTGCAGCGCCTTCCTGGCTACGGTTCCGGTGTGGGCCATGCGCGTCAAAACACGGATCCGTTCGTCGACGATACGACAGCGACACAGCGTTTCGATGGAAAGAAACCATCGCTTTTCACACACCACTCGCCAAACATACCATCCAACCCGCCTTCCTTCGCAACACCCATCGGGACGAGACCCCCGCCTCCCCCCATCTTCCCTCCCCAACCCACCACCCCAACCCAATCCCCCCTCCCTATACCACCCCTCCCCAGCCCATCCAACCCCTACCATCCACACCAGCACCACCCCACAACCCCCACCCCACCCACTGCAGCCCGCCAATCCTGGATCCAAACCGCCGCTCACGAAATCGTGCACCTCTCGCACGCGCTGTACGCCGCCTCCCACGCCTACACCACGACACCCAACGCAACCACGTATTTACACTGGCAGACCGTTTCCGCCGCGTACGCGCACGCGACTGATCTCGAAGCACGCAAAGAAGAGCGTCGGAACTTGTTTCTGGGACGCAAGGGTATGGCTGCTTTGAAGACGGGGGTGCTTGGTGATGCGTCGGCTGGGTGTGTGGAGGCGGGGGAGAAGTTGTTTGGGTTTCGGATGGCGTTTTTGGAGAGGGTTTGTAGTCTTGTTCGGGAGCATGAGATGGATGAGGATGGGGAGGAGGAGGAGGGGATTACGAGGGAGATGTTACGAACGTTGAGTTTGGAGGAGAAGAAGGCGCTTCGGGCTCATCTTGTTGCGAGATTGGTGAAGAAATAGTGTAGTGTGTGCTGTGCGCTGGGATTATTTCTAGCACGCGCTTTTCGCGTACGGATGGCGAGTTGAGATAAGCGGAGGGAGTGAGTGTACGGACTCCCGTATAGGTATAGGAATTATCCTACCTGGATGAATGAATGGAAGAAAAGTGGAATATCATCCTGCATGTATACCATAGGTATCCCATGTCGACGATTTCGAGCAACAAAACCTAAACTTCAACTTTTATACTGTACCTCCTTTGTAGCACCCCGGGGGCAGGTCTTCCATCTCTTTCTACAATCTTAAAACCACATACCCACCCCATCCATCTTCCTTACCCCATTCCCTATCCCACACCCACACTACAAAATACCTCCCTCCTCCGCATTCGCGACACCTACATACCTACCTCCCCCCACCTTCACACCCCCCTCTCTACCCATCTGCACAAACGAAAAGTCCTATATTAGATACGATAGATGGCGGTGATGAAGTTACATCAACAAAGTCCAGAGCGGGGTAAGTTTACCGGTACCTACCTAGTCCCTACCAACTAGCACCTTCCTAACCTACCTAAGCTCCATCCCTGCACACCCCAAGCGGTTCGGTTCGGTTCGGTTCGGTTCGTGCCGAGCAACAACACAGAAGGTGATATGGTACAAAAAGAATAATATTGACAAAGATAATAATCTAGTAGTCCCCAAGTACCGCAGGCTCAGAATGTAGAAAAGAAACCCTATAAACAAGACATGTATAGCATAGGTAAACCCCCCCCTTCCCCCCCTTCCCCCCGCCCAAGAAAAAAGGTAGTACGATGGAAACATTCATGTTTCTAACAAATAAAAACGAATCAAGGGATTCGGAAGAAAAGTAACACCGTTTCCTGGGCTTAGATCTCTCTATCTCCTAGCGCCCACTCACGACCAGCCAATCCCTCAAGGACAAGCTGTACAAGCCGTCTCAACCTTGACGGTAGCTAGGATGACGCCGTCGAGGCCTCTGGCACATTTTTGTTGCTTCATTTGGCCCTTGGGACAGAGTTGTTGGAAGACCATTTGTGTGTGGCCGCAGGCGTGCGTGTAGGCGTGGTAAAAACACATGGTTGGGTTTGTGGGGAATGGGTTTGTGGTTGTGGTGAAGCTCTGTTGTTGTTGTGTTAGCTATTAGTGTTGGTGTGTTGTGTTATGTTGGTTGTCTGACTCTTTGCCTATTGTGTATGGTATCGATGGGTTGGTCTATGTTCAAGGTCGCGGGACGTGTACGAGTGAGTGACGAAGCCAGAAGCTCAAATCGAAGAAAAGAAAGGAAAGGATTGGCTAAAATAACACTGGAGAAGATGTGATACGTAGATGAAGCGAATCGTTGTGTTTTTATCTCGGTGATGCTTATACATACCCCCTTTATATCTCATACCCAACCCTTCGCTTACTTTACGATTGCGTCCCTTCCCTTTGCTCAATGTTGCGCAGTTTGACGCATCTGAAATCGACCAAGCAAAGCAATTGGGAAGCGCACACTTCCCATCGTTGGACAAAGTACCTGGTGCACACAAAGTAGTCCAACACATCTCGCGGAGCATCATCTCGGAACGGATCGTAGCGACAGCCAGATCGCGCCGCTTTCGCCATATAGCGTATGGCACGTAGTACCATATCAGTTTCCAAAAAAGTGTTCCGCAGATCCACGACACCGTTGCCAGCGACAAGCGATGACGGGAGGGGCCGGGTAGGCGAGTATGAAGCAACTGTTTGGAAGATTCAGGTCGCACGAACGCGTGCTCGCACGGCAAGCGGCATACCGGTAGCGGGAGGAACCCAAACCTTAAAAGCTCAGCGATAGTGAGATTTGCTTGACGGGGAGCGAGTGACACGGCCATGGCCAGTAGGGTTGTTTGTTTGATTTGCAGGACTAGATGTGTGTACGCATTTGTTCATGTTTTCCTGGATGCCGTCTTGCCGTCGGAACACAACGTAGATGCTCGTTGAGGACTGTTCGGTATGCGGGTGTTTGATGATTTCCAGCTATTCAAGCTTGGTAGCGCATACTCTGGCAGCAAGTGCGTGGTTTGGCTTGCAAGCGCGATGCGTCGGCATCGCTGCACTGCCGTGTAACGCTAATAGGCTGTGATAGGGTAGCGTCATGCCAGTAGATATTGGAGAGGCTGGGTAGGTTTAGTGATGATGGTTGTGGGTTGCTAATCGATATTTGGCCAGCATTTCCAGAAATTCAGCCAATCAGCGCGCAGCCTCACCGCTAATTCAGAGTGGAGCAGCAAGTCCGTAGGAGCGCATATGACGAAACAATAGCTGACGGTTGTTAGTGTACACGTCTTGTCTTGGAGTCTGTATCTGTAGGGAAGGCAAATATAGCTATCGTGTGCCAACAATCCGTCCCATCCGTCTCACCCTGAGGACTGGGAGTGGTACGGTAGGTAGAGTGCTCCACTCCATCATATCTTGGACCAGAGGAAAAACCAAAAGCACAGCGCAGGGACATGTCGTGTTCAGTCTCTTGTCAGCCTGCGTTGCTGAGCTCCACCGTGGGGTGCAGTGGGTGCAGAGGCTGGGATGATGCCAACGCAGGCCGCTCATGGCTGCATCGAAAGCCCCGTCTTTAGGGCTGTCGACAGCTCTAGCGGTAGACAGGCGATGATGGCATACTGGTACTGCGACTGTATGTACATACTGCACTCCGCCAGGCTGTGGGACGATGCGCTGGCAAACGGTTGTCGTTCATCTGAGACCCCAGCTGAGGCACAGCCCTGCAGGCGGCGCGTTGGCAGCCCTCCACCCTCGAGCGCTCGGAAGGGCCATGTCGCAAAGACGTTTATTACTGACGTCGTCTGGGAGGAGGATGAGATGGCGGATCTAGCCTCCTGTGCCAGCTGGCAGCGCCCCCATCTGAACCATGAACGGAAAAAAGGCCATGCAGCAGACGTGTGTAGTTTAGCGGAGGAGTTGGACGCTTGACACGTAGCCCACCATCGCTCGCCTGTCTGCATATTGACGCAGGAGCTGCACGGCGTCTCCAGGAGGCCGGATAGATTGAGCGGGTTAATACTAGCATCCATTCCCTCTGCGACCGCCCTGCCATTTTTCTCTCCTTCGCAGCCGTTGTCGTGGTTGTTGCGCGCCATTGCTGTGCATCCGCTCGTTCCCCTCAACACCACGCCCACGGCGATCGCGAGACTGGAACGAAGCCCCACCGGCTATCGAAAGCGCGCACAGAGGACGGCCCTGTTGCGATCCCACGAACGTCGAGTTGTCTGCAGTGTGCGCGGCCGAGTTCGCTTGCTCGGCGGGCAAAACAACTGCACTGACCTCTGCCACACCGCCTGCAAAACGTCACGGCCTTTAAGACGGTCGCAGAACCTCGCGCGCTGGACGGCTGACGCTGGACGACGTCGCAATGCGCTGTCCGCGGCCTCAGATCCACATCTTCCAGCCTCCCTGCATCTCTCAATCGAGGCTTGCACTTGCAATTGACGTCTGTTAGCCCGTCGCAAAAAAGGTCCCGTCGCCTCTCCCAGTGCGCGCTTCCATTGGCTCAGCCACCACCCCCGTTGTCGAATAAGAGAAGGGCATTGCACCCAAACATCGACACCGTCGCCGCCTATCCGTTTAGAGGTATCTCGAGTCTTGCGAGCCGTGGTACGCCATGTGGCCGTTGAGTATTTTGGGGCGCATAACTGACAGTTGTTCAGATACTTCCCGAATGGTCGTGGCGTGCACCCGGCCTTGCCTACACCGTCACCACTATTCCACGCCCTTAATCTTGTACAATAAATCCACACAGTAGACCATGGTTACGACCATCAGCATCATCGCCCAATAACCCAGCAAATCTCCGAGTGGCGCCCGGCATACTGAGTGGGTCAGCTACTGTCAATCTCCGGCTTGGGGCCATCACGAGAATCGACTTTCACTCGACCAAGGGCCGCGCACCCTCATTTGGTCGTCTGCTGAAACACATCAATTGGCCAGCACTAGTTGCCCGGGTTTCAGCATCTCATCTCCTCGGCGGCCTCATCGCACGGCGTCATCGGTCAGCCTGGGCCGGGCTGCACTGTGTCTATCCGTTTGGAGATACAGCGCGACGGTCCGGGTTGGCGGTTAGGGTGAGTGACAACATTCACCTGGAGGTCCTGATACTTTGGTACAAGGCCTACCAACCTCGAATCGCCGCCTTGCTCAAGGCTCCACTACAATCAGCTTGTCTTTCAGAGCCTAATTGTTCTCACCAACAGCCTCTCCTATTACGAACTCCCACCCTCTCGACCCATCCCTAGTGAACTCACTAGAAGATGGCCTCTTTGGACTTTGATCAGAAATTCCTCGGTCGAATAGCCAAGCAGACATCAGACTCCAATCCGTTCTTGTCCGGTGCGCTCTACCAGATCTTGGGTCTCTCGGTCCTTCTAGCTCGAAGACTCATTCGCGCCAGAAAGCTCCGAAAGCTAGACACCAGCCGGGACACCCCGTCGCTCTCCGCATATCAGCACATACTATGGATGTCCCGCGAAGGCCTGTCCATACTGGAGCTATACGTCCTCCCCTATGCTCAAGACAACCAGCATGGACCAGAGTGCAGAGTATTGAGCGTGAAGCTGCGAGCCAGCTTCTATCACATCTTCTGCCTGTTCCACAACCAGCC
Organism: Decorospora gaudefroyi; assembly: GCA_010015605.1. Classification (NCBI taxonomy): domain Eukaryota; kingdom Fungi; phylum Ascomycota; class Dothideomycetes; order Pleosporales; family Pleosporaceae; genus Decorospora; species Decorospora gaudefroyi. The sequence continues at coordinate 52,799 of ML975403.1, forward strand.
GCCCGTCACCACAACAAACATGACGACCACTGATGCACGAGCACCTGGCGCACCCCCTTTACCCCTATCACCACGAAACGGCAACGGGCGCAAAGACCCCCCAGGCCTGTCGCCCCCGTCGAAGCGCGCAGGTAAACAACCTACCCTCCGTGAGCCCATCGACTCCATGGTATCCGAGACATCCTTCGTCACCAATCCATATGCAGCGCGAGGAGGGCCCGTCGGGACCCCATCGCCAGGACCACCTATCAACGCGCCGCCAGGGCTCAATCCAATTCCACTCCCACAGCCTTCCTCCTTCATACTGCCACCCCTAAACTTTGTGCCCCTAGCGAGTGGCTACTTCACGACCGCCACACAATATGCCAACTCCTTTTTGCCTGGGTCACACCCTCTAAGACTTTCCGTCGCGCTTGAGCACAGCGCCTTCCTCTGGGATTGTCTCCATGACCACGACGCTTCACGACGCGTAGCTCGGCGTGCGATCAAGGACGTGTACCGCGCGCAAGAAGCAATGGATGATACCGAGTTTGAAGACGCCGCAGAGCTTGTGGGCATTCTGGGTCGCATGATGAAACGCAAGAGCTGGGAAGGGACTCCGCGCGTCGGAGGCATGGCGAGTCCCGAACCGACGGTACAGGGCACCGCACCAGCAGGTGGCCGTCCCGAACAAACAAGTCGCACTGCTCCGTCATCTGCGCAACGCAGTCCACAGAGTAGCCGGAGGGTGACTGAAGGGCCTCCCATTACCGATCCGCATGTTCAAGTCCCACCAACCGGCGCGGTACGCAGTCGAGCCAACACGGGCAGCAAATCTGCGCCTCGCCAAAAAGAAAGCACCAGCCACGAAAACACACCAAGATCCCCCCCACAACGACGTACTGAAGGCGGCAGCCGCGACACCACCCCTCGCGCAAGACACGCCAGCGTAGAAAGCGGCGCCAGCACTACACCGCGCGCACCCCAAGGACCCGGAGCCCGCTCTCCCGCAACGCCCTCCACCGTCCGAACCGCCCACCAAACATCCGGCAGCGGCGGCTCCTCCAAAGGCACCCCCGTAGCCGGCAGCTCAACGCCCCTAACCCAAAGCGCCGCCGCGACCCTCGCATCCGACACGATGCGCCACTCGCCGACGCTGCGTCGCTCTCCACCCACCACACGCGACTCGCGGCTCTCGCCGTCGCAGGAAAGCTCGTACACGCGCCAACAAAGGTGACTAGCGCAGACGGGACGGGAGAAGCAAAGAAGAATGGAAGTTCAATGGACCGAGTCTGATAACGAAGCTGATCTCGTCCTTGTCCCCTCGACACAGCCGTCCTCGGTCTCGTTGACAATGTCCGTTGACGATCCTAGATGGAATGCATGAGATTGGATGAACGGCTTTTCGTCCGCCATAGTACCGCGGCATAAATGGGAAAGGGAAGATATAGATTCTGGGGCCCCTTATACCATGTAACATTCCATTCACATCCCGTCCCGTCGCAGCGCTATCAAGATGTTTTCTTTTTGAAAGAATAAACATATCCCTACCTATCTACCTACCCTCCCTCCGCCTGCCTTCCTCCAGCCGGCGAATTCCTAATCCCACACACATACCTCATCTTATACTGTACCATAACTTCGGAGTTAAATACGGATCAAATCGGATCGGCGCACGTTCATCTTACATAAAAAACTACTTATGTACTTCTTTAATGCTAATGCTTATGCACTATCTTTGTTCTATTCTCCGTTTTTTTTTTCACGGGGTTATGACGGAGATATTAGTGCGATGGAGATGGCGTTTTTGTCTGTTTGTCCTTTTCATGTGTGTGCGACAGGTCTAGCAGAATAGGGCAGCGCATTGTTTAGGGGGATTGTTTTGTTTTTTAGTGTTCAAATGAGTTTAGTTGAACAGGGAGGGGAAGGGGGGGGAAGGGGGGTTGAACTCGTGTTATTGTTACCATATCATTGCTGCCCTTGGATTCAAAACTTCTGATATAGACTTTTTTACACATCCCATCCTTCCCCTTCCCACAGTCTCTTTTTTGATTCCGTACTGTTTTGCGTTCTCTGCATACCTTGCGAGTAAAGAACCGTGATGCAAAATAAACAACACTATTCTCTCTTTCACGTACATTTGTACACCGTAGTGAAAAGTCTATACCCTGCTAAAAACCCTTTAACGCGTTTCTACGCTCGGAAATTTCTTCGTAGGACTAGGTTGGAGACTTCGTCGCTGTACAGAACTAAGCAGTGTGTGTGTAGGATAACATATAAGCGCCGAGGTAAAAAAAAAAAAGGGGGCTCAAACACCACGGTATGGGCTATACGAACGAGGAAAGGGAAGAAAAAAATTAATTGGCACTATGAAATGTTTTTGGTACTGCGTAACTACCTGTATTTCCTTATAATAAGTATACCCTAGAGAATAATCCCGTACCTACCTACCATAATCTTTCCAATCCGCAACTAGCACCAAACCACAGCCAACCCCCGAAAAAAACACCTCCCCCCACGCCAAATCCGTACATACACTCACAAAACAAGTCCTCACCTCCTCTCTATACATACCCTCCCCCTACCCCTCTTTTCCAAACCCAGGACTTACAGTCTCAGTGGGTGTACCTACCTCCGTCTAGAAAACAGTATGAGTAGTATACACCATGATCATGGTTGGAGGACCCTGGCTCGGAATACTGGCCGGTGGACCTTGGCTAGGAATGCTAGCGGGGGGGCCGGCGAACGTGGGGCGGCCTTGACGGGCGGCGAGGGGGAGGGGGAGGGGAAGTGCGTCGTCTGCTGGGAGGGCGGCGCCGCGGGGGAGGGTGTCGTCTGTTGGTAGGTTGGGGAGAGGAAGGGCGTCTTCACCCGGGAGAGGCAGAGGCAGAGCTTCACCCAAAGGAAGGTTGGGCAGAGGAAGGGCCTCATCAGCCGGGAGAGGGAGGTCAGGCAGAGGCAAAGCAGGCAGAGCATCAGCCCGAAAGGTTAGGCAGAGGCAAAGCCTCACCCCGAGGAAGGTTAGGAAGAGGAAGACCCTGCTCCACAGGGAGAGTATTAGGCAGAGCTGGGAGTCCGCTTGCGACCGCCACGATGGCTGCGTTGATTAGGAATGAGGTTCTCATTTTGGCTGTTTCTGTTGTTTGGGGGGTGTGGATGTATGGGGGGTGGTTAGGTAAGGTAATTGCGATGTGTATGTGTGGTGTGGTGTGAAGTGAGACCTGAGACTGGACAGGACAGGGTGTCTACTCCCCCACCCCTTATATGTTTCTAGAATTGAATGAAAAGAGGGGGTCGAGTTTGAGCTAGCGATTTAACTTTCGTCACGCAATTCGTAGCTTTTAGCACGTGGTAGATGTTGTATTCGTGGGGAGAGTGGGTGGGTAGGTTTGATAAGTGCATTGTGACGGGTTTCTGCGGCTGGATTACGACGGTATGATCGATCTCCGTGTCCATTGTATTGGGGAGACTGTTTGCAAGATTTAGTTGGGTATGTGACGGTCAAGCGGGGGTGGTTACTTTTGGGTAAGAGGGTTGGCTTGCTTGCATGCTGATTACAAGGCGTGGCCTGACTTTTTATTTTGTCTCCTTGTCTTCTCAATTTTTAATGTCCTGTTCAACGCGGCGCATGTTTCTCCAGGACGTCTGACTGGCCAATGGAACCCTCCCGTAGGTACCGATCGAACGATTAGGTACGACGGCGAAGAGAAAAAAAAAACGTAACGAAATGAAACGCAACGGAACGAGATGTATGTTGAGTATCTTCTTCTCGGGATGTCAATAAACTACTCGGGCCCGTGCAATTTCGCGAGAAATTCTGCGGATAGCAGCCTTGGGCCCGAGTACGGTAGAAGTAAAAGAACCATGAGGACAAAAAGAAAATCAGGTTCGGGTGTAAATAATAGTACCTTCTACCGTAGTAGCACATAGGAAATTACCACGCTTTCTTGAAGATATAAAAAGAAATTAGGTCTCAAGATCCAATCCAGTTTCTCGAGAGCGTCGCGTTACGTCGTGCGTCGTGGCCATGCATAGAACGTACCAATCCAACAGTTAAAATCCACTCCATTCCACGGCTGCAGACGTGTACCGCCCAACAACGACATCCCTCTCTCCCAAAAGTACACCAGAGTCGCTGGGAAATGATGTTGTTGAGAGGCATTTCTTTGGCAGTCGGACCAGGAGACGGAGTAGGGGCTAGCTCCTGGGCTGTCATAGGTGCTAGCGATGCCGACGGGAGCGGCGCCAGCTTCGATTATATTGATCGTCAAGCTGATGCCGGATTTGGATGGAGGAGTGCATGTTTGTGCGTTTGGAGCGGTAGTGTGGCGGGAGAGAACGCGTTGTTGAATATGCGGCCTTGTTAAAGTGGGTAAAGCGAGAAACGTGGGTGCCACGGTAGTGATGCTTAGGTCCATGCAACTGCTTCGAGAAAGTGGGCATCAACGCTGCAGATATCACGTTGTCCCATCGGAATCCCCACCGGGTACCCCGCGCCCCCCTGGTTTAGGCACCATGTGTCGATGTCTTCAGCGAAACAGAGCAATGGGGCAATTCTAGAATGAGTATGCAAAACTGCTAGTCGGTGAAATAATAAGCCCTGGATCGCTCCGACGAACGTATTCAACGGCCGGTCCCCAGAGGTCCAGGGCGTATCCATGCTTTGCCTCGAGGTGTCCATATGCCACGAGACTGATTCGCGATACATACCAGTCAAAAGGACGCAGTGTGTAGAACTCTGATCGTGGTAGTGGTGGTGCATCATTCTTACTCAACGACCTCGTCCCCTTCCCCTGCCTCTGCCTCTGCCTCTTCCACCACCACGACCTCCACCCTTGCCCCTCGGTCCCGCTCTCTCATACACCTTTACGTCTTCAAAGGGGCTATCCGCAACCCGAATGTAGCTGGGGATCCCATTGTCCACGACGGCCAATATGACATTTCTGTAGCCGTGTTTCAGTCTTTGGTACGGTTGATCCGACTCTTTTGGCCTATCCTCTGGCACTTGGGCCATCAGATCGTTGAGTTGTGCGCTAGTGGGAATGGGGCTTTCGCGGGCGTCGATGACGCAGATGCGGAAGTCTGGGGGTCCACGAGCTGTCTTTCGGAATCTGGCAGTGGTGCGGTAAACATCAAAATGCACGCGGAAAGGATTGTTTGCGGATGGCGGAAGAATGAAGGATGGAGGAGCTGTGCGGTCGTGGGTCGGGATGAGCTTGAGGAGGCGGTAAATGTCGTTGTAGCTTCTGTAGAGTCCAGGCTTTATGATTGGCCCGAAAGCAAGGTTTGCGGGCGAGACTGTGTGAGTGGGCTGGCTTAGTCGTCTCCATACTTCGGAGAAAAAGCGCGGGAAGACTCCAGGCTCTGGTTCTGTCTGCATTTCAGCTTTTGGGGATGCAAGCACAGGTTCTCCTCTGTCATCGTCCCATGTCCCTGTTCTGAAGATGACATATCCTGACCTCTTCAGCCCCGCATAGACATTGTACATCTCCAGTGTCAACTTCCCACCAACACCTCCCTCAAACCCGATAAAGGCCGCATAGGCTGATTGCAGGCTCATGGGCGCGCCATCTTCGGTCCTGTATACGTGCTCGTCGCCAACCTCACGCTTTACGGGCCATCGACAATCCAGCGTTCCTCTCTCGATTAAGAACAGCGCTTCTTCAGGTAGTAGCCACTCCCTCCCACCCTTGTTGGTCCCTATAGTTTGGAAATGCTGCGATTTTACTTTGTCGACGCAAGCCATGTTGGTCTTGGGGTCGTACAGGGCGAGGATATGGCCTTTCTGGACGTGAGTCCGCTGCCAGGACAGCACCCCGTGCATGGTGCGGCGCGAGGCTTCGAGGGTGTCGAGTTGAAGACTTGTTGCATGGCTCTCAAAGTCCTTTTCACCGCGTTTTGGTAGTGTAGGGTGTGCGGTGTCTTGCGCTCTATAGAGGATGCATCAGCTTCACGGAGCTGCCAAAAGTGAGTGCGAGAGAGCGTACGTGAGTTTGTCGAGAAAGCGGAAGTCTTGCGCCTCATCTGTTGGATCGAAATCAGCAGTATCCGGCGCGCGTAGATGCGAGATGTCTTCGTCTTCGTCGGCCATGGCTATGGATAACTCTGCTATCTGCTATGAGAGATGCGAAACAAAAGTTTGGTGGGGAAGGTAGTGCCTAGAGGACGGCGGAGCAGGGATGACTCCTCCGCTCTCGCCTAATTCGCCTATACTTGCCTTATCAGTTCTTATGTATCACGCCTCTCAGGCAATACTACTGTGTAGATCTCAACAAGCGAGAGGCGGCGAAGACGATGACTCTACGAAGCAATTAAGAACAGATCTTCAAAACAACCGATGTAAACAAAGGAAGTTCTGCACTAACGTCCATCCGGTATAACCGAGAAACCCGCCTCACCGAGATGGATTTGCTACCCAGGCTTCTGCTTCCTTTCGCCGCAAGCTTATCAAGCTGCACTCGACGTAGCATTGTCCTTTAGAAGTCTTTCCTCTACTACGCAGTGTGTAGCACAAAAAATACAGTCGTCCTCGTCGTGCTATCCATCGTTTCACGCGCGACATCTGCAGCCTCTCTTGCTCCGTACCCCTGCATTGCTACAGCTACCTAGGTATTTTCTTAGCCCGGGGAGCTAGGACGATAGGATAATAGCTAAAATACAACCCTCTACGCGTTCAATACATTCAGCTGCCGAGACGATACATTCCGGGAGTTTTTCCGTGTCGAGTATGTTATGCCAAGGATCAGACGACCTAGCGCCGCGATCTAGTACGCTTACGTAGAGCGAAATAAAGCTCAAGCAACGTGTATTATATACCGCGCTATGCCTAGTTAGCCTACACTGTAGCGCTGCTTAGAAGCATCTAGGAATAGAACAGACTAATTGTTCTAGGCCGCTAGCGGGCATTGCTTACTGCTTGCTCCTGCTCTACGCACTCGACAAGATGCTGCTAACGCTAACTTCTACCTAAGGTAAGTTAGTGATTGTAACGGGAGGAGTGAAGATTGTATTACTTGTGAGATACTACGTTATCGAACAAAGGTGAGGGCGCGTAGGCGGAAACTTTGAAGTTCCTCGCACGGCCCATCTCGCTTAGCTAGCGTTACACGTGATCGCGCGGAGGTCGTGGGTTCGATCCATGACACTACCCCCCTCCTTTTTAAGGGCAGGTTCCATCGCCCAAATAGGAAAATACTTTTTACTCCAATCGCAAACAGCGTCATCCTGCTTAACTTCTTCGACAAGGCTAGTAGACTCCCGCTTATGAAGGGCGGTCATCATCA
>ML975404.1:0-58904 GCA_010015605.1 Decorospora gaudefroyi
AATCAAACAAACAAATATAGCTTGACTGCAAAATTTGCCCAATCAAACAAATAAGACGGCCTATATTTGCTTGATTTGTTTGTTGCGGAGTGTGCTCGCTCTTCGTAGAAGGACACTGGGAACTATGGCAGCGTTAGATCAAGATCCTGTGTAGGAGAGAAAACGATCAACTCACTGCTTCAAATAGAAGATAGACGATGCCATACAAGAAACTCATGTAGGCAGTAACGAGTGCCAGGATCGGTTCTTGGAGGAACATGACAAACGGTCTTAGGAGATAGACATTGACCACCTTATCCATGGTCAACTTGTTCTCATCAGCCGCGGAGTGGTATTCGATGTTTCCTGTGTCTTTACGTAGTCTGGCGGCCCGTAGTTGTAGTATCCTGGCTGCTGAGGTCTCCGGGATGATGAAGAAGCCAATGCATCCGAAGAGACCTGCCATAATCAAGGTGATCCATGAAGTCCATCGCCAACCAAGGTATGATTCTGTGATGAAGCCACCAGCGATAGGCCCAGCTACTGGTCCAGCGAAGCCACCTGCAGCGAAGACGCATATGGCATAGGATCTCGGGATAGGATCCCACAGATCGGCTAGCGCGCCACCCACAACCGCAAGAGGTGCCGATGCGAAGAAGCCGCCCAGGAAGCGACCGATACAGATGGTCGTGATGTTCTGCGCGAGCGCGACTGGAATTTGGAAGATGGCGAAGAGCGCGAAACCAAACATCAGGGGAGGTTTGCGGCCAAGAACTTCCGACATTGGTCCAAATGCGATCGGTCCAAAGACAAATCCCTGATGAGATGTGCATTAGCGGCTGATGCGACCGTTGGGCTGGGAATAGGTTCAGCATACCAGAACGAACAGCGCTACACCGAGGGTAGCTGTCACAAGTTCGACACCGAACTTTTCTTGCACTACGCGGATGTTCACACTAAATATGGAGCTGGCGAATGTGACAGTAAACACCATGAGGCCCATAGAGATAGTTATGGCCCATCTTCGCTTTGGCGTCCAGGTCTTGGGGTTGTCGGGGTCGTCCGGGCCTTCAAACTCAACCAAGAACTGTTCCTTCTCTGCTGGGATGGGGGCATCATCACTTGATCCCCGTTCCACATCTGGTAGCGCGTATTTGGAGTCGTCCGTATCATCCTCGCTCGTTCGTGATTTCTCCTCTGCTACTACCTCGGTCTGATGCGCGAAACGGGGAGGGGGCATTGTCGAGTCTGGGCCCGTTCTGGATACCACAAGAGTCTCTGCCATTGCCGGGCGGAATGAGCGAGTGTCGTTGGTCTTTAGTCTCAGCCGCTACGACGGGCGCAAGGCTATTTGTATCTTTCGCCATGTTGGGGTTTGTGGATGTCATTATTCCCGGAGGTTAGGCGGAGTTAAAACGGGGATTTGGCGAGAGCATCTGTTCCAGCCGCCTCTTGACCCACATAGATGGATATAGCAACCCGGGCCATCTCCGCGAAAGGCTAGGTAGATGGTTGGTTTGCGAAAGGATTATAAAGCTGAGGGAACTTTGCTTGTGAGTCGTGACATAGTTTACGAAGCAGCTGGACAGGCTGACTGCTGGTGAGACCAGTCTTATGACTCTCGCCGTGAAAAGGAGGTGCGACGTCATCGATTTGTGGGTAGGGCGCCCGAAGCTGATAAGCGCAGATGACTAATAATGCGGCTACTTTTCCGCGCCAGCTCACAAACTCAAACTTCCATCTTGATCCTACCTCACTTCAGTCAGCCTTTGCGCATCTGCACCCCGACCTTAAAACAGCTAGGGACGTAGCGAACATCATCGAAAAACACGTCACGCTCGCTGTTCCGGCATTCGATGCTGGGTAATACGGAGCCTTGTTGAGCCGAAGGCGGCTCCTCACGTTTATCATGTCTGTATTGGCATGCTCATCGGTTAGCCGAAAGACTACACTGTAGATTATGGCAGGAGACTATTTGGGATGGCCATGACTGGGTCGAGACAGACGTTCGAGAGACATAGTACCGCTTTTCCAGCAAGACTCCTTCACGCACACACGCAAAAAATCGTGGTCCACTGGCCAATCGTAATTCAGGGTACATCATCGGAGGACGGTTCTTTGGTCACGATCACGATCGTCTTCTTCAAACAAAATGCACAGGAGCAAAGGGGCACCAGTATGAGCTACTGCAATTTCCATAGTCTTTCAACCTCTCTGTCAAATCATTCCACACCAGATCTACGGTCTTACAACTCCCCCTACCCATATCTCTAGTCCTCCTCGTCACTCTCAGACCTTGACCCTTTCTCAGCGTATGAGGCCTTAAGTCTCTTACCGTTTCCAGAACGCCTATCTAGAGTCTCACTAGCAGTACGCTTCGGGAAGCCCGACGGGCTGGCTCTCCCGTCCAGCCTGTCCTTCGGAGATCCCCCGGGACTCACGGGCGTAGAAGGCAAAGTGTGTACCGCCGAAGTCAGTGGATGCGGCAGACCACCCTCAAGCATCACATATCCATGCTCTTTTTGTTCTCGCTGCAGGTGTTTGGACAGGCGAGAAAAGATGGCCGTGACTTCGCATGTCGACGACGTCGGATAAGCCTTGTGGCGCAAGCACTTCAGCGCATCGGCGACCAGATCTTCAAACCGCTCGTTGAAGCTGTGTACACGCTCTTCTCTGCCCATGGCGACTTTGAGTACCTCTTTCTTGGGCGCCAGCGTGAGGACCAAGAGCAGGACAAAGCTGACATTACGCTCTGGACGCGGAGCCGCTTCCACATCAAGGTCGCGCAGAACATGGTGAGTCCGCTCTGTGAGGAGCTTCCATAGCGTGGACGTCCACTCCGCACGGTGTTCCGGCCTCGTATCCAACAATTTCTCCCCCTCGTACGCCACTTTCTTGAACGGCTCCCAGATCTGCGACGCGCTATATGCCATGTACTTTTCCCGCTCCGTATCGTCCGGCGTGCCGCTCACGCGCAGCGTGATTTCTTCGTAATCGAATAGAATGGGTTCATATGCCTTGGTTGGGTTATCGTTCATCTTGCGGAGGACATAGGTTAGGATGTTGTGGGCTGCCGAGTGACCGAATTCCATGGCTGATCTTCGGCCCCCGTGGATGCGGTAGTCGTTCTCTTGCAGGTCGTCTAGCCATTCGGACGGCTGTGCGGCTAGTTGTAGAATGTGGGTGAACATTTGGCGGCACTCGTTGTCTAGACCTGCCTCCACTACCTGCTCGGCACCACGGTTGAATGCGAGGGCTTTGATGTCATCGTCGCTATGCTCGGGCTCGTTCGTGGGTACGGTATCGTCGTGGATATCTATCTGCGTAGGCGGTGGCTTGTTCGTAGCGGCATGCCCATCGGGGTCATCGTCTGGTGTCTCAGGGAGGGTATCTGCTTTATTCAATTCAGAGTACGTGGACACGGTGTTAGTTGGATGGACGAATGGGTCTTGCGGTTCGGCGCTGGAGGCACTAGATTCGCGATCGGTTTCAGCATCGGACAAGACGGGTACTGGGCTCGACACCGCGGTAGGACGAGGCTTTTCTGGTGGCGGTTTTGGAAACTGCACGGCTTGAGGTTTCCTGGGTAGTGTCTTCACCCCAATAGCCTTCTTGATAGGCGGCAGCGGCTTTGTCTGGCCAACTGAGATCTCCGAATCAGTCTTTGTATCCTCGTTGTTGTCACGTCCTTTGCTCAGTCCGCTCGCGACCTCGGATTCCTCGTCAGTACCGTACACCTTGTCGTTCTCCAAGTCCGCTTCATCAAGCCACGATACCTTCTTCTTTTTGTTTGCTGTTGCTGCCTTGTTCTTGGTCTTTGCGCCCGCCCGGGCAGGTCTTTGCTTTGGATTCCGCGCCGGCGCTTTCTTCGTAGGCAATGGCACAGCGCTAGTGCCCTTTCTAGCGTCCGATGAGCTCGGGGCTGATTTCTTCGCTTTGGTTCTAGTGCCGGCTGGTGCTTGCGTCTTCTTAGCTTTCGGGAGCTGGTTCTGCTTCGCTGGCACTGATTGTTGTTTCGTTAGCATCGCTAGTCGGTCCGAGGAGGAGGAGGATTCGTAGTCGCTGCTCATGGTGCAGACGAGGTTCGTAGAGTGTGCTAGAAGTTGTAGATTGTGTGCATTTGGTCGTATGAAATTATATGCCCGTACGCACGAGTGTTTTGTAGTGGGCGGAAGTTTGCAATATATGTTTGTTCTCTTTGTGCTATGTAGAGCTGTGTAAGACATGCCACAATTTCCAGTGATAGCAGGAGCCAGCTGGAACGTTCCGGTGTCGATACTGGAAGAGGGTGTCTTTGGATGCTGGGTATAGACTGTGCTAATTCTTTATGAAAAGGTACCTAGACAGGTAATGATTTCTGGTTTTGATAGATATAGAACCAACTTTCCAACTCGTGGCGCAAGGAAGCTTGGAAAATAAAGATAGTTTGAAGCTTGATCTAAGCAGTGTTGAAGTATCTACCCCATGACCGTCTAATCCCTTTCTTTTTCCCATGCACACTCCCACCAACCCCATCACAACATATTTCCATCAATCCTCCTCCATATCCACATCCCCATTCTCATCCTCGTCCCCCGTGTCGCTATCCCCCTGATTCTCTCCAACAGGCACGCCCTCCCCATCACACTCATGCTCCACAAACCACCTAACCTCATCCCTAGCCGCCAAATACGTGCGCTCAACACAGTCAACCGGACGGTTCTCCCACTCCGCATACTTGTCCTTATACGTATACAAGAACAGATCCCGTGAAAGATTGTGCCAGTCATCTCCCATCTCAATGTTAACCTTCGCGAACGACTCGACCAGCTCGTCGGACGTGAGGAAGAGGCGAGTGAACATGAGGACAAGCGGATGCTTGAGGATATACGGTGCGTGCGTGGCGAACTTGGAGACGGCTTCGTGGAGGGGCTGGGCGACGGCGTGCGCTGTTTCGTTTTTCCAGACTGTGTTCTTGAGCTTGGTGAATTGGGCATTGAGCAACGGGGTGAGGAACTCTGTGACGGAGGAGCCGGACCGTGTCTTGATGAAGGCGTCGCGTGCTCGCCCGCACCGCGGCGTCTCCATGTCTTGGTCCACTTGGCCGATAAAGCGGACTCGGATCGCGCTGTAGCCTGCCAGAGGCTCGCGTTCTCCGGCCAAAAGGTTGCCCTGCTTTTGTTGCCGCATGAAGTGGTAGGTACGTCGTAGCACCTCCGCTGCGCTGGGGTTGGGCACGCGTGGGCGTTGTGCGCGAGCCACAGCCTCAGCATCATCCTTGTGCCTGTTCGACCTAAAGACCCAGTCATCGTCGTGGAAAAGTTGGTGTACGAGGTTAGCGCGATGCTGGTTGAGAAAGTTGGCAAAGTGGTCGAACACGGCCTCGCGCATGCGACGAGTATGTTCGCCCGAGCTGTCCTCGCTGGCATTCGTACATTTGATGACGTTGGTCCCGTTGAAACTGAAAGTGCGATTGTTAACCTTTGTTGCTTCCCAGTCTGCCAGGACGGTTTCAGCGACGTCTTCGATGCTCGTTGCAAATTCCCAGGTGGGCGCCCACTCTACGAGATATTCTGTCTCTCTGCCGGCACTATCGTCCTCAGCCAGTATCCTTCTGATTGCATGTTTGTTCGGTTGGGATGGCCTGGAGTGCCTCTTCGCTCCCGCTTTGGAAGTTGTAGTTGTTGCCGCCTTGGGAGTTGTAGTTGCTGCCACCGGTGGCTGCCCGTTTCGACATGTCCTGCTCATTCTTCGTAACTCGCGCCTTGTTTATCTTGTTTTCGATCGTCTGTATGATAGGAATGTACCATTAACGGGCGGTGCGGGCGCGAAATATAGGAGTGTGCGGCGTTTGCTATTGAAGACATGAGAGCTGTCTGGTGTTGGTATTGAGACACTGGAGCATTGTAGAACTTCCGAGACCCTATAAAGTGCGCTAGCGAAAGTCTCAGCAAGTTCTACACCAGGACATGCTCAGCGTACTGTTGGACGCCATACGGTAAGAAATAAGGCCGTGTAGCTATGCAGGAGAATCGTTGAGTATTAGCATGGAGAAGCCTGACGCGGAGAGTGACACATGGGCAGAGACTGAGGCACCCGAGGATCAGCACATACGGAGGTCAATGGAGCAGTTAAGAGTCACGGAAAACACCTATCAGGGAAGGGAAATCGAAGTACTCATAGATGTCTGCTCTCGTGAATGTGACGCCATTTATATAGCGCCGGGCCGCGCTCAAGAGGGCTTCCTCCCCTCTTCTCCTTCTTCATCATCCTCTTCTTCTTCTCCATCGTCTTCCGCCTAGAAAGCCAAGTTAGCCCAAACTCCAATTCTAACATCAAAACACACACGAGTACATACCAGTGACCAAACGGAACCAGCTCAACGCCTCTTCTTCCGCTGGAGGCGGCACCAACGCTGCCAATTCTCCACGCGGCGCATCGTCTTCCACGTCTCGAGGTTCTGGCGCCTACGCGCCATTTTCAGCGCCCTCCTCCTCTCCTCGGCCTCCTCGCGTTACAACACAATTAGTCTTTGGGAGCCAAGTTTCATTACTGGATAGAGATACGTACGAGCTTCTCCCGCAGCAACTTCCTAGCCGAAGCCAGGTCCTTCCCCGCCGTCGCTTTCGCCCAGACCTTGTTCCACGCTGCCCCCTTGGCCGGGGCCGACTGCCGTGCTGCCGGAGGGGCCAAGTTGTAGTCGACCTCCAGGGCGAAGGTGAAGGTCATGTTGGTTGTGGTGGTTGGTGGTTGTGGTGGTGGGTTGTGGGTGTTGTTGTTGAGGGGATGGAGGAGAAGCTCGAAGACGCCCGTTTAAGTAGTCGAAAATTTCTCTCCTTCACCACCGTTTGTGCCACATGCCAGCAGCTAGCCAGTACTGGCAAGCTTCCGTCGTTCACTTGTCATTGCTGCTCAGGTATGGTGCAATGGCCCTTTGTACCTGAGTGACAGCCGGGTCAGTGAGCGTGGGGTGCTTGCAGCGCTGCAATTGCCCACCAGTGGTAAGCTAACCGTTTTCTTGAAGCCCATAAGTACCTTCTCTCTTCCTTCCAGTTACGAAGCTTGCCCAGCTCCTCGAACCGACCCGGAACCCAAGTCTCGCCGTGCCAGCACCAACTCTCACTACCACAACGCCTCTTTCGTCGCTCATATGCCCACACAATCCCTCCACAAAGCCACCAAATCCATCCAAGGCCTTACCATTCCCTCCACCATTCCCTCCACCAAACGCGGCACCGTGCCCGTTACAGACCGTAGACCGTCCATTCCACGAACCAGAAACCCCCAAAGCACCAGCTAACTACGGGATCTCGAAGTCAACGCTGACCCGCTCACACGCCCACCCAATCCCTCCACGAAGCCAGCAAAGCCACCACGACCTTACCATTCCCTCCACCAACGCCGCATCGTGGCCATTACCGACCGTCTACCCCCAAGCACCAACCAGCTACAAGATCTCGAACTTGGGTAGATACAACAAGACCATATATCTCACAGCTCCATATCTTCGTGCCTCCTCTACACCCTCAAGCCCTCGACCCACACTGTCCTAAAGCGTATACTACATACCTCCTCGCATACCCGAATGACAGATAGACAAGTATCGCCGCTAGCTATGAATCTACAATATGTCACCGGTAGGCTGGAGCCCACCATAGCTTGAGGGCGGGTAGTGCTGGATAGGCGTGCAGGATACAGGAGACACGAAGGGCTGGGGTGATTAGGTGGTGTTGATGTGTTCAAGGGCTTAGACAGGCATACGTTGAGGGTTCAGAGAAGCTTGATGGTTTACTAAAGCGCAGACGTAGAAGTGAAAAACACTAGAAAGTATATATAAGAAGCGAAGATCGATTCTTTTTGGACTCCATACAGAGGGTGACGCAATAGGACGAGAAGGGGGTATCTATAAGACCAAAGCAAGTATGACAAGAAGGGTATAACTTAGTCTAAAACAAAAGACAGAACTTGGAAAAAGAAAAAGAAAAAGTCACGCAAACGAACTTCTTAGTACTTCTTCTTCCCCTTCCCACTCAACCCCAACCCCGTTCTCGACGCATACACCGGAGTCCTCTCCTCGACAACACTATCAGAATCCGTCTCATAATCATCAGCGTACCCAGCCGCTCTCCCCATAGCGCGCGAAGCCTGTTGGGCACGGACCTGGGAAGTCGAGCGATTGATGACAGCTTCACCACGCTGTTGAATCGAGTTGTACCGACCTTCACGCGCTGGAGGCAGTGCGGTTTCTACGGTACGTAGATCCCAAGGGTCGCTTGTTACAGAGGCCGAAGGGGAAAGAAGGCCCGAGACAGGTGCGAAGGGATTCTCTAGACTGGAGTTGGAACCGCGTGTGGGTGGTGCGGCGAAAGGATTCTCTTGGGTGAAAGAGGCGCGGCGTGCTGATGGAGCGGGGCGACTGTAGTCTTGGTTGAAATTCGCTGGGAAGGATAATGGAGGTGGCGCACGTGTCCTGGCGCTGGGTGGACGGGTAGAGTAGTTGTCGGGCGGAACTTGGGTGTTGACAGGCGGTGGATTGGGCTGCGAGATGCTGGTACGGCGCTTGCTGCTGGACCGAGTCAATCCTGATGGACGCGTGGTAACACTGTCATGGCGGGTCATGGAGTTTCGCCGGCCCATGGTGGGGGGATTGTTGGTGCTTGAGAGAGATCGGTCACCACCTCGGGGGTCATAGTATCCTGGTGTCTCTTGCTGTTGTCTGAAAGCAGCGTTCCTTTCTTCACGGTCACGGGCTTCGGCGGCTTCTTTCTCTCCTTGCATATGTAACTCATCCGCAGCGAGAAGGCGTCTCTGTTCTGCTAGCTGCGCTGAAGTCATACTCGAGGACGTCCTGCGGGATGCAGCCGGTCGCTTAGTGCTGTAGTCCGTGGTGGGGGGCTTAGACTTCTCCTTCTTGCGGTCTTTCGCCATCTTCTCTTCGAGTTCTTTCTTTTCTTGTGCCAGACGCTCCTCGTGTTTCAACTGACGAGCCTCCTCTCGGGCCGCAGCCCGATCCTTCTCTTTCTCCGCAAGTGTTCGCTCTGCCCTCTCTTGTGCCCGACCATCCGCGCGACCAAGCTCAAACCGAACTTGCTTCACGTTCTCGGTCTCGGCCTTGGCAACCTCATCAGCAAGCTGCCGGTCTCGCTCTTCTTGACGTCGGCGATCTTCGTCCTTCTTCTTGCGACGATCATCACTGCTTTTGGCGCGACGTGTATTCTCGGGCGCACCAGAGCTAGCGTGAGATGAAGCAGAACGATCGGCAAAGTCGGCGTAGTCAAGCGGGTAGAGACCGTCTTGGGCAGGTATCTCATGGGAAAAGCCTTGCGGAGCGACCATGGAGGTTCGATACGACCCCGAGGAAGCCCCGGTCTGACGACGAGACGGAGAGGGTGGGGCGGTAGTGGTTGGGTTGTGTACTATAGGAGGAGCATGTCTTGCAGTTCGCTGAGTCATAGGCGGATCGTAGTCGGGATCCGACGTCACATATAGGGAGGGTGTCCTGCTGGAAGATCCCGATGACGTATGGCGATGGTGGTAGCCGTGAGACACAGTAGGTGTTGGGATGTAACTGTTTGGCTGGCTGAATCCAGTTGGTGGAGGAAGAGGTGCTTCCGGAAAACCAGTGCGAATAGTAAACGAAGCTTCCGAGTTCGGGGACTCAATAGCAACATCGTTGGATTCAACGGAGCTAGCGCCGAGCGAGGTGCGCTTGTATCCTTTGTTGGAGACGGCGACAGAGGAGTACTTGTTGCCCCGCTCTTTCTTGGAGCCGAATTCTATAACGATCTCCGGGTTGATCGCTCTCTGTCCGTCTCTGGTGGGCGGGCGGCTGCCACTGGTAGACGGACGACGTTTTTGGACTAGATATGTACCTGTGCCAGTCGGAGTCGGTGGATTCATAGGGGAGGGCGTGTCATCACGAGACGTAGAGCCCCTATTGTGATTATACTGGGTGGTCCTCGTCTTTGGTTTCGCGCACAATCTTCCGCCGCGGGCTTTCTCACACAGATAGTTCTCGTCAAACATCCTGCGTTGTCCGTCGCTACCAATGTAGACCTTCCTCTCCACTCGACACATGATGGCGACGAAGTGTTGATAAAGGCAAGGGCCAAAGTACTTGCGACAGGAGGGTGATACGTTTCCTTACCTCAACCCCTGACTCGGTTGGGCTGGAGACGGATGTGGTATTATTAGACCAGCTTATCCGAAGTAAGATCCGGGCCAGAGAATAGGCAGAGTTGGTTGTAACAAGCAGCGACGTCCAGTATGTGCGATGGGTTGGTTGACGAGATGAGGACGACCAAGGACGGTATGAGTCAATCGATAAAGGTTTCGATTCGCGTGCGCGCTGTGTTCTTGGGTGGGGTTGGGGACTGACAGTATTTAAAGGAGCAGGTGACGGCCCAACTGAGACAAGTGGCAGACAAGATGAGTGTACTCGTCAGTTGAGGAGGCGTGGAGGGAAAAGCGCAAGAGTCAGAGCAGCAACGGAGCAATGATAAATAAAGAAGAAGATGTGCAGTAGACGGATGCAGGGTGCCATGCAGCTTTCAGAAGCAAATTGCAGCCCTACTGGGCGAGGGTTTGTTCTTAAGTGCGCTGCGGCGCAGATTGTAGCCTGAAAATGCGCGCAATGAGTGGACTAGGGAGGGATCTAGCTCAAAGTACCGAAACGGCTGGGGCAGCAAAAAAGTACCAATGCTAGGCCGCAGCGATGGGCAGCACGGAATGCATGAACATCTGGGGCCATGTTGCCGGCTGCGCAGCGGTGAATTGCACAGCCTGCGAGCGAGCGAAGATGCGCCGCAGCCACAAGTGGGCCCTAGGCGCGACCGGTGTCCTGTGCCTGAAGTGATGATGAGGGAGACAGACGGCTGCTACTTGGGTTGGAAAGCAAAGTCGACTCCGCCATCCGGTTTGCTTGTCCCTTGTCCGCGCGGCCGCGAGAGATGTCTCAGACTCGATGGGCAGCAATCACTAGCGACGGGCGCTCGAGCGCACCCTGCCATAGTCGATCTTGCTAAGACACGCTCCGGCAAGCTCGCCCTTGCGACAAGTTTCTTCTTTGATGAGAATAGTTTGTCGGGGGCTTGCTGCTGATGCCGAGGGAAGAGATCCGGAATCCGGATGGAGTGTGTCCAGCTGAAAGACTGACGAATGGCGGCGGAGGCTATGCAGTCATGCCCCGTATCGCCAGACCTGCCAGGCACCAAGAGCCGGGGATTTGCTGATGGGTGCCCAAGGACGGGCCATATTGCTTTGCCTGGATGATGATATGGGTGGAGGGAAGAGTGCTTTGGTCTCTCGACTGGTGGGGCAGCAATGTGCGGCGGGCGCTAAAGGGATGCACCCACGCGAGCAGCAGAACGCACCGTTCGCAGACTGGCCTCCTGCACCGCGTCCTGAAAATGCTGTCGCAGCGAGTATATTGCACGCTGTTTGTTTGCGCATCCGATAGCACTTTGGTGTTGCAGAAGGATACGCTAGCAGATGGGAGTGACGATCAGGAGGCGAATGTTGGAGGGAGTGAGCATGTGAGCTACCGTACCTTCCTTGTTGCCTTGGGCAATCCGAGGTCGGGAAAGAGCAATCGGCATCGCACCTGCCAGAGTCGAGGCTTTGTCAGCGCCTACACAGTTGACTCCTTTCGGCGACCGCTATCTTCACCTACCATTCGTTCGCACTCGACAGACATCATCTCCACCATTACCAGCTCCGAATGCGCGTCTTACGCCCAACATCTCCCACAACTCGGCCCACCCCAGTCTACAGCCCTAAGTATGCGGTAGGCACGGCCACACAGTCAGCAGCCACACTCATCTATTCGATGTGGCGCAAGTTTTTATCCCACTTGAATTTTTCCCAACAAAGAGACGGAATTTCATGACATACGGTCTTTCGATGTGTTTCCAAAATCCAGACGACACTCGAAACGTCCAAGAACGGAGCGTGGACGATTCTGCCTCGCGCGGTTACCTACTCCAGACTACGGTCGACGATCATGTTGGATTCCCAGACAGCATGACGCGTTCCCTACCTTCACTTTCCTACACTCACAAAACAGACCGGCTAATCTCGTCATACCTACACATGACCGTCCACCGATTTTGCTGCCTCAGCCACGACACACTAAGCCCTTCACAGCCTAGGCGCGTACCGTGCCGCACTCAGCCTCGCACATCGACACACCTTAGCACAAGTTCTCACCTACTATTCGGTGACAATGGAAAAATATGGGCCGGACCGCTCAGCACGCCACGAGCGGCTGCGGCATTTGCTGCGAACATGGAGATGGAGCATACGTGACTCACAGAACTGCCATGCTATCCGCTCTTCCCAGACAACCATGGAACGAGCTTGACTGGCTGGCAATGGAGATGTTTCTAACCAGCCCTGCTAGAATATCCCAAGTCCAGTGTGCTGCAGAAAACTTACACCGATAACCACTTTAAACTTCCCACAGCACACTCCCCATGCTCAACTGTGCAGAAAAAAAAATCCTTGGTGTCAATGTCTCACTCATGTCCCTCATTCTGACCCCAATCATCCCACTTTTCCCAAATATCCCACCTGAGTCTTACATTGTGTCCCCCCACAGCCCCACGCCAGGATACAATACCAGCTGAACCCCATCCCCCTCGGCTACCCATTCCCATTCCCATTCCCACCCGCCGAGACTGCAGCCTAGCGTCGCGTAAGACAAGACATTGATCCCGATCATGATGGTACCGTACTAGCAGGTAGGTAAGAAAGTCCTAGACCTACGGCGCGGCCGAGAAGCAGCGCTGTAGCCTAAAGAGGCAAGTCTTTGTTTATAACTAACATGGCGTGACGTGCTAGTGGCTTGGATATTTTTATTCCGCTTGTAATAGTTAGGTTAGGTTGGGGATGGGGTTTTTATGTGGGGGAAAGAGAGGGTTTGGTTTGGTTTAGGTAGTTGGGATGCTATACTTTTCGGTTTGTACTTCTTCTCTTACTCTCTCTTACCCTATCCTACCCACCACCAAGGATTTTGCACCGCACCTAACACCCCTTCTCTCCCCCTCCCCTCCTCCCCTCCTCAAACATCTCAAGCTATACCCTATCCCATTCCCATCACCCTATCCACTGCCACCCTACCTCCCCACTCCTCCCAATTCCACTCTACCCCTCCCCTACCTCACTCCTCCCCCAACCCTACTACCAACCAACTAACCAACCAACCAACTAACCAACCAACCAACCAACCAACTAACCAACTAACTAACCAACCAACCTAAAAAAAAAAAAAAAAAAAAAAAATTAAGGAAAAAGTATCCTTAGTTAACTACTTGTTACTTATTACTTACTAAAAGAAAGAGGAGAGGAGATGAGCAAGAGCAGGAGCTGGAGCAGGAGAAAAGATGGCAGGAGATGGGAGGTGTACTGTTTGGGGATGGGGATGGGGATGGGAATAGGTAGGTAGGTAGGTAGGTGGATAGATGTAAGAAAAAAAGTGTAAAGGTTGAGAAGGGGGAAAAGGGTTAAAGGTTAGGAAGGAGAGAAGGGAGGATGGAAGGATGGAAGGATGAAAAAAAGAATTTTTTTTTTGTGTATAATGTGTTTCCACCAGACACCATATCTACAACTACAACTACAATACACACAACCCCCCACCACCCCACTACTCCCCCCTCAACGCATCCGCCACACCCGGGAACCCCACCGGAGGCTGCGCCTTCCCCGGACTACTCTGACTCCTCAAGAAGCTACTAAGCTGCTGCGCCTGCCCACTCAACTCATCCAACTCCCAAACACCACTCTTGGCCGACCCCAAATCCGCCAACGGATCCTTCTCAACCGGCTCAAGGTCCGGCACCCGATCATCGAGATCCCCGCGCGCGACGGCGATTTCGGGGCCAATGGAGCGCTTGAGCTTGATGTGGATGCGGCCCTCGTTGGTGACGGCGGCGAAGAGGGGTTGGACGTAGACTTTGCGGCCGCCGGGGGTATCGACATCGATGGTTTCGACGTCCTTTGCGCGGGCCGAGTTGTTGTACGAGAGGCCGATGGATTCAGAGGAACGGAATTGGTCGTTTGCGATGAAGCCGGCGACGCCGAGGCGGGCGTAGGCTTCTTCGCGGGTGCTGGTGCGCCGCGCTTGGACGACGCGGGCGGGGATCGGGGTGGGACGCTCCTGGGGGCCGAGGATGGGGTGGTTGGTTAGGTAGGCTCTTGTGCGGAGGTAGCCGAGACCGGCGCTGGGGTGGGTGGAGAGAGGGGTTTTGTCTTGGTCGAAGGTGTATTGGTCGACGTCGCGGTTGGAGGCGTCTTGGTCGTAAAGTCTGAACTTGAACTTGATGGCTGGGAGCTTTAGGAAGGGTAGGATTAGTTCGGTGACGAGTTGGCTGTTGAGCGGGTCGACGGCAGTTTCTTCTCGCAGCGCCTTGATGCCAGCGGCAAGATCGGTAGAGGAAATGTTGCGCCACGCTTTTTCGCGTTCGTCTTGCCAGCGTTCGGCTTCTTGGGCGTCCATGGGCGGTGCTTCTTGCGCTTGTGAGGCGTCGCGGCGCCGCTTGTTGTATATATCATTCTTGACGTATGTGACCAGATATGCCTTGAATTCCTCCTTGCGGCTGGCGATTTGCTTGCTGAGGTAGGTAACAAACTCATCGGCGCTCATGCCGGGGAGCCAGGGACCCTCGTGCTTCCATCGTCGGATGTTGTGGACGTCGGCGTCTACAGGTGGTCGTTTGAAGGGAGTAAAAGACGTTGAAGTTGACGTTGACGCTGAGGGTGTTGATGCTGATAGTTGTTTTCTGAGCGCTTGCTTTGCTTTCTCGTGCTGTCTCTGGAAGGCCTGAAATTGGCCCCACCAAGGCATGGAGGCGGATAGTGACGCAGTCTTCTTCTCCCACCGTTGCTTGAGGGCTGCCTGTGCCTCGTCCATCTCCTTCCTCAGTGCTTTCACGCCTGCTACCCTGTCTGGGTGGTCGGGGTTGCCGAGGGCCTGCCATTCCTTTTTCCTAGCAGCCCATTTCTGATCCCAGGACGCGCGGAAAG
This sequence comes from Decorospora gaudefroyi, assembly GCA_010015605.1. Lineage (NCBI taxonomy): Eukaryota > Fungi > Ascomycota > Dothideomycetes > Pleosporales > Pleosporaceae > Decorospora > Decorospora gaudefroyi. Next base: position 14,980 of record ML975404.1, read on the forward strand.
CGTCCATTTCTGAATTCAACGCCTCCCGTCGCGCTGCTTGGAACTGTGTCCGATCAGTCCACCCCTGCTCCCGCCAAGTCGCCTGCCTGGCGTTCCACTTTTCTGTCCAAGTCGCGTTGAAGGCTTCCCACTCTTTCCGGACCGCGCTGGAGACGTCGCGCTCGGCTCGCTCCGCAGCCATGCTATCCTCCAGTGCCTTTAGATATAGCCCGGCCTCGTCCAGCCCCAGCTCCTCATCGTAACTCGTAGTATCGTCCCGGAGCTCAAAAGCTCCCGCAGGCGCTACGCTACTCAAACCATGATCCCGCATCTGCGGCAGGCCTTTCATCATGGGCACGCCCATCTCCTCCCACTTCTGCCGCGTGCGCACATGGTCGGCGGCCGAGTCGAAATCGGTGATATGCTCAATGGTATCCAAGTGCGTCACCCGCAATACCGGCTCGCTGACCTGGACGAGATGGCTCCGCGAGGGCAGCGGGCGCTTGAGACCCCAATCGCCGCGTGCAAGCGAGGCTTTGGTTGTGACGATGGCCTGGTGGGTCGGGTAGGGGAGCGTTGCCGTGTCCGAGGCCTTGATCATGCCCGCGCCATACGTTTCGGCCACCGGCGGTCGGGGCAGCGGGGTCGGGAGCGAGAAGAGGCGGGAGTTGCGGAGGAGGTTGGCCGTGGGCGAGAGCGACTGGCGGTTGAGAGCCATGTTGGCGATGCGACAGCCGCGTGTGGGCGTTCAATGGCGGCTGAAGTGATGGGGTGCGTGCATGCGGGACGAAATGTCGAGATGGAGTTTGCGGCGAACGGGTCGGTGCTCGGCACTTCCGCCGTCTCTGATGGGTCCTACCGTTCTGCAACCTTACACACGTACGACCTACGCTACGTAGTATGGAAGTTTTTTTTAAGACAGGAGTGGACAGCAGGCGGCGTTGTGTGTTATTTCAATATAATACTACTCTATACTGTGTAGACCAATGGCCGTTCTCGATAAGCCTTGCCTGTGTGACAACTACTTATAGTGAGGGCACGATATGGTCGCGACGGACGGAGGTGCCGTGGTGATGCATTCGTCTCGGCTTACCAGCGTCTTCAATCACAGTGTCATGCACCGTGCGTGGCCGCAGACCGCACCGAGGGTTCGCAACTTTGCAACCCTTCAGAGAAGCCGAGAAAGAGCTCTGCATCTACTGTGGCTTGGCAATGGTCAAACTTCGCAAGCAGCAATGTGGGCGAGAGCCATGAGGAACCAACTGGGTCGACAAGTCACCCAGGATGACGTAGTACCATCCCTTCAAGCACCTCTATCCAGGCAGGTGCTTGTCCCAGTCTTGCGCATCGTCGTCGTCGCCTTCGTCTTTCCGGTTGATGCGGGGGACGTGGCCTTCGATAGCCATGGTGTGGTCGGACGTTTGCGCGGGGAGCGAGGGGGCCTGGGGCGGTGCGTTGCTGGATGCGCGCTCGGTGATGTGGTCCTGGATGAGGTCGTTGTTCGCCTTGCTCAGCTGCCCCGGCTTGTCCCCGCGCTCGAGGGCCAGATCTGTCAGCGCGTCGTTGTGCGCCGCCCATGCCGCATTCATGTCTGCGTCCTCGTCCTCATCCTCGCCATCTGCCTTGGTCGCACCTTCCTGCTTCAGGCGCAGTGGCAAGGCCTGGCCATGTTCCTCTTCATTCTCGACCAGGAGCTCAATCTTGTCGTGGTAGCCGCCTTGGCGCAGCCACGCGGGCTCCTCACTCAGCTGCACCTTGACGTACAGCGCCCGCTTCGCGCAGTCGTCGGAGCACCACACCTCCAGCACCTTCCTGTCCACAATCTCCACCCCATGGTCCGTGTCCACAAACTGCTTCCTCGCCGTGGATCGCGCCTTCTTCTTCGGCCGGGAGCACAGGGCGTACCCGCACTTGTCGGCGATGTTGCGCTCTTCGATGAGGGCGTCGTAGTCGGCCGGCTGGAAGGGGATGACGGCCTTTTGGAACAAGTGGGCGTCGGCGGGCGACGGGCGCTTTGCATCGGCGTCGGGCGAGGTGGGAAAGTCCATTAGCGTCATCACCGCCTCCAGCACCTCGCCCTCGACGCGTTTGCGGTCCTCGAGCACCGACGCATGGTGGCGGGCGACGGCGAGATGGCGCGGGTTGGCGGGCTTTCTTCCGGGCGGTGCGTTTGCTGAGACGGTCGCGTTCTTGTTCTTGTTCTTCAATATCGACTTGGGCGGCATGTCGCGAGGGGGCGGGTATGGCGTTGGCATCGGGATCGTCGCTGCAGCGGGTGAAGCAAGTGGAGCGCTTTGGGTGTGCCAAGCGCTACATCCATCGTCCGGCGGGCGCGGGGCTCTTTTGAGCGTCACCACATCCCACGAGGCACCTGCACCGCCCTCGTCCCTCCCATTGTCACTCGCCCAGCGCTGTCTGGGTGCCACCAGTGAATGGTAAGGCGTCTTGATATCCGCCACGGCCCGCACTACCTCCGCAGCTGACATGGTCGTCATCACAGCTACCTAGACTCCCCACGACCCGCCGTGCACCCGCCTCACTGAGCTCCCACGGTCCCAGCACCAGGTCCCAGGTCCTGCAGCAGCGCCACTCGGCAGGGACTGCAGCTGTCACCTTCACCCCGCCCGCCTGTCTTGCGTCGTAGCCCGCCGCCATGTACAAAGTCAAGGCCGTCTACGACTACTCGTCGCCGCACGAGGACGACCTGGACTTCAAGGTCGGCCAGATCATCTCCGTCACCGAGGAGGAGGGCGACGACTGGTACGTCGGCGAGTACACGGACGACAGTGGCACCAAGCACGACGGCCTCTTCCCCCGCAACTTCGTCGAGCGATATGAGCCCGCACCGCCGCCCCGGCCCAACCGGGCATCACGACACAAGCCATTGGAGCAGCCCGCTGCACAGGAAGCCCCGCCCACGCCCCAGCTTCCGCCACAGGCGCCCGAGCCGGCGCCGCAAGAGGAACCCGAGCTCCCCAAGGCTCAACCGCCTCCGCTAGAGGTGCCGGCTTCTGACAAAGCGACGCCCCTGCCCATGTCCCCCATCTCCCCGCCGTCGACGTCTAGCGCGAATGCCCAAGAAGCCCCGCAACCGCACCCCGAGCCGTCGAAACCCGCTCCGGCTGGGGGCAAGAAGGCACCCCCGCCTATTGCGGCCAAGTCCAATGCCTTCCGAGACCGCATCGCGGCCTTCAATGCCCCCGCTGCTGCTCCCATCCAGCCCTTCAAGGCTTCCGGTGGTACGCCGACCAACTTCATCAAGAAGCCCTTCGTCGCGCCTCCGCCGAGCCGAAACGCCTATGTGCCTCCTGCGCGCGAGTCCCAGCCAGTCAAGACATACCGTCGCGACGAAGACCCCGAGATTGCCGAGCGTCAGGTGCGGGACCAGAATGATGCGGAGCGTGCTGGCCTGGTCGCTCATGACGCGCCCAAAGCAAACGAGGGCGAAGAGGAGCCACAGCCCAAAGTCAGCTTGAAGGAGCGCATTGCTCTTTTGCAGAAGCAGCAGCAAGAGTCGGCCGAGAGGGCGGCCGCCATGCACAAGGAGAAGCCAAAGAGACCGCCCGTGGCGAAAAGGGCCGAGTCTCACGATGCGCACGCCGAGGACAGCGAGGACACCGGACTGGAACGCGTGGCCAGCGGAGCATCCAAAAGTCGTGCGTCCACGGACCATGCCCGACCTCCGCGGACTTCACATGACATCAAGTCGCCCGACTCGCAGCACCGTCACCGTGAACTCATGAGCGAGAACGATGCTGATCAGTCGGCTGCGGGCGACACTGAAGACGGAGGAGGCGAATCAACAAGTGTTGAAGACGATGAAGATCGACCGAAGAGTAGACACCCACCGCCTCCGCCCAGAGCTGCTGCTGCGCCTGCAAAGGAGCCCGACGTCGGAGATGAGGAGGATGTACCCGAAGAAGAGGAGGAGGAGGAAGAAGACGAGATGGATGCTGAGACGAGACGAAAGTTGGAACTCCGAGAGCGCATGGCCAAGATGAGCGGTGGCATGGGCATGCCAGGCATGTTTGGGGGCATGCCCATGGGCGGTCTTCCACCAAAGAAAAAGAAATCCACCACGGAAAAGAAGGCCGAAGAGAGTGACGAGTACACGTCTCCTCAGCAACGGGTTCCCATGTTCGCTGTGCCTGGTATGCCGTCTGTCCGGAGCCCGGAGCAGGAGGACAGGCAACTGTCGGTGCAAAAAGAGGACGAGATGGCGCACCCAGTCACCGGCACTCATCCAGCGGATCAAGTAACAGATGTGGAAGACGTGGCGCCGCAGCCGATGCAACGAACACCTACTGGCGAGCGTCCCCCACCGGTCCCATCAGACAGTAAGTTCCTCATCTCTCGCAAGCCAATCGACGTATTTGCCCGTCCTACCCAAGACTGCCTGCACTTGCCATCTCCCGAGACCGTGTCAAAGACCTACACCGCCTTTGACGGTCTGGCGGAATATGTCATGACTGTGAGCGTGTCTCGTATGTTGGTGTAGTCTACAGTCGACTTTCGCACATGCCATCACCCGATTCTGACACTGTACAGGACGACCTGTACCTCCTCCGGTACCTTCAGCGTGTAAGTAATCCACAGGTAACAAGTATTTAGTGTGCTAACCAGACATGAAGCCCGACCTGTGCCACCCCCTCCGCAGGTCTTGTCTCCAGGTCCTGGCTCCGAGTCGGGTGATGAGATGACAGAAGGAGCTGCTGCAATGTCACCTAGTACACCATCCGCCCCAAACCATCACCCCTCGAAAAGAGCTTCTTACTTTGCGTCGGGTGACCACCCTGGGGACGCGTCTGACCGACGTGTACCACCCATTCCTATGGCCACGCCTGCGTCGCCAACCGCAAGTCGACCACCCCCACCACCTCCTCCAACCGCGGCACCTCCTCATCATGAAGATTTGCCAATAAGAAGGTTGGATCGCAATGAGGGCGAGACGGATTATGAAGGCGATTATGATACGGATATTGCTCCTGACGCAACCCATAAGGACGCTTTGAAGTCGCATGCCAGAGGATCGAGTCTTGAGGACAACACCCTAACAGACGAGCCTACCTCAGCACGATCACCGACCATTCCACATGGCATGCCCCCTGTTGCTCCAACAGCACCACGTGCAGTACCTCCGCCGCCACCTCCTCAAGTGCCCAGTAGGACATCAACAGACGCTCCGCGCGGTGCGCCTCCTCCTCCGCCAGTTCCTCCGCCAAATCGCGACGCTCAGATGGATGAGGATGATGACGATTACGATCCGTATCGGTACACCGGCCCTCCACCGGCTGCCGCGCCCCCAGCCCCTAGAGCGGTGCCGCCACCTCCGCAAAGTCAGCCGCCTCCTCCGCAGAATCGGCCTCCACCACCCATGCCCCCATCGATACCTCCTATTCCACAGCAGCAAGCTGCTGAGTCTTCAGACGAGGATGATTTGTACTCTGCACCACCGCCTAGGAAGTCTCACGATAGGCCTCCCCCTCCGCCACCTCAGGCACCACCGCACCAATATGCGCCTCCGCGGCCTCACGAACGAACTGCACCGCCACTTCCGCCACAGGGACGTCCCGCTCCTCCCATTCCACCTTCCGAACCGCAGCCTCGGGTGTCTACGAATCGAAAGTCGCTTGACGTGAACCGCGCGTTCGGAACTCGGGTCTCAACGGACCAGCCTCGTCCTGCTGTAAATCAGGACTTTATTGCAAGTGACATCGATCTTGGAGTCGCATCGCATTGGTGGACTCAACCGAAGATGCTTCCTCCATCACTGGAGGGTCGCAAAGACGTGCTTGTCGACATGAAGGAGTCGCAATCCGGCAACATTATCGAGAAGCTGATTCAAGTTCTTTATCTGGACTACTCGCAAACCACTATATCCGCTCGCTTTGAAGCCAACAACGTTTCCGACGTGCAATTTGAGCAACGCAACGACGCACCGCCTCCCCGTCAGCGCCCCGATCAACTCGAGGATGCATACGAGCAGTTTGGCCGCCAAATCGCAAAAGCAATCGAGTCCAAACAAAACACCGTCGTTGGCAATGGCACACCCCACGCTCTCATTGACGAACTCCTGAAACCATATCGCGAAGCCCTGCCACCCGTCAGCACACGCGCCTTTGGAGCGCTAGTCTATGCCAACCTCGCCAACGCGTCGACACAATCCTACGACGAGATCCGGCCCGGCGATATTATTTCGTTCCGGAACGCCAAGTTCCAGGGCAAGGCTGGGCCCATGCATGCTAAATATTCCATGGACGTAGGCAAACCGGATCACGTGGGTGTGGTGGTGGAATGGGACGGGAGCAAGAAGAAGGTGAGGGCTTGGGAGCAAGGGAGGGAACATAAAAAGGTTAAACCCGAGAGCTTCAAGATGGGGGATCTTCGGAGTGGTGAGGTACGCGTTTGGAGGGTTATGAGTAGGGCGTGGGTTGGTTGGAATTGAAGCGGGGTCGTGTGTTGGATTTTTGCGATGAAGAGGGGAGGAGGAGACTAGAAAGTGTGTAATTAGCATTAGTGTGGTTTTTGCGTTTATGGTCTGTGTGTGTGCCTATTTGGTAGTCTTTTTGTAGTCTATTGTATGGCGTTTTCTTGATAATTATGACGTCATGTTGTGTCTCTCTTGTGTTGCTTTGAGCACCAACCCTGGCCCTCTATCTACATACTAGTAGGTACTCTTTGTCCCCTTTTGTCGCTTTTTTTTTTGGACAAGATGGATCCGTGCTATCCTATCCTATATTATCTTCCTCCGACCTACCGTAGACTGAACATATCTACCTACGCGTTACGAAGAGCTATTCTATCTAGTTCTTTCGGGGCTAAGGGGGCCATTTTAATGTATGGGGGTACGCATTTGGGGGGTGGGGTCGGTCTGAAGGGATGGGATTGAGATGAGGGGTTTTGGGTTCGATGAGAAGATGGGCAGATACAATAACGGTGATAGGAGTGATACTGATACGGTGGAAGCGAATCTTGGAATAATCTATTGTATGAGCTACAAATGTACGTGCCATGCTCGTGAAAGGACGAATGCGATATGTGTGGGATTGGAAGAAAAGAAATGAAAAGATTCAACACGGCGCGAAGCCATGAGCAGCGCTAAAAACCCGGGGTATTATCTAAAAACACACACTCAAAAAAAAAACAGAGCCAATGCCTACCAAACCAAACCCTCAATTTTGTATCGCAAAGAAAAGCACTTGACTCTAAGAGAAACCACCCCCCCCCCCCTCAACTCGTGAGAAAAAACGGCCCAAGGAGAAGAAACAAATTCAACATAGCCCAAGCCTCGACTTTTATTTGGCGGCGACCATGTATGGATGTAGCCTGCGCTGATGACGAAGGAGATTATCTCTCCGCGAGAAGCCATCGAGTTTGCCGCAGCCGGGATGTTGGCAGCGAAATGTGACGACGGAGGGTGAGGAAGGGTCGGTGTGCGTGCGCTTGTGTCGGTGAAGGTCCTTTGGGTATAAGAAACTGACGGCGCAGTCTGAACATTTGTGGGGCCGCTCAGAGGGGACCAGGTGGGTCTTTTGATGACGACTGCGAAGGGGGGGGGGGGGTGTTAGTAGCTGCGCACTGGGAATTGAGGTTAAGACTTACTTTAGCTCGCATTGGCGATTGAATGTCTTGTCGCAGTTTCTCATGTTGCAGGTGAAGCCGCCGGGGCGGGGTGCTTGTCGCCGTTGTGTTGATTTGCGGGACGCGGGCTGCTGTATGGGGAGGCGGTCGCCGGGGATATAGATGTCTTCGAGATGAGCTTGTATGGTGTTGGGCTGCACCCTCGTCTCGTTCGCGTCGATGCGTCTGACGTGCTCGTTGTTCAGCGGCTGCCTCTGGACCCAATCGTAGATGGGTGCGAGATCCGCTTCCGTCTGGTGCTGGTCCCGGTCCGGCAGCGACATTGGGAAGGCATCGTGCTGATTATGAAGTGCTTGCGCGGCGACAAATTGTGCTTGTGGCTACCAGTGTCAGCAGGGCAGACGTGAAGAAGGTTTGAGGTCTTACTATGACGCATCGGCACTTGTTGAAGAACTCGCAGCAAAACTGGCACAGTACGCTCAGCGAGTCGAACATGTCTTCTGTATCCGAGTGGAGCGGGTTCAAAGTAGGCGGTGCGTAGTCCATGATTGGACTTGACGCTGCTACCGGCGGGAGTAGAACAGTAAGAAGTACTGCCAGTAGCAGCAGCGTGTACATGCTCTGGTACCTATCTTGGTGCCTAAGGAAGTGGACGAGAATGAGGGTGGAGGAAGTGGGGAAGAGCAGGGAGCTAGAAGGTGTGTTTGGTCAGGGTAACAATAGATGTGGATGAGGGCAAAGTGAAGAGAGATTAGAGGAAAGACAAGAAAAAAAGTGGTCAAGAGGGCGGCCGCTGCACGCATGCTGAGGGCGGAGGACATGGCGGAGGCCGGCTGCCTGAGGACTTGGAGCCACAGGTCACGGGCAGCTGTGGCTATGCTGATGATATAGGTGTCGGCCATTGCATCGACTTTGCTGCATCTCCATCTGCGATTGTGTCAGTCCGGCGGGTTAGTAGTGATGAAAGTGCTCTTCTGAAGCGTTGGAGTGTGCAAATGTGGTGCTGTGTCCAAGTGCGAAAGGGATGCACAGTGCAATCTTTGGAAGTTTTGCACCAAGCCGTTTCGAGAGATGAGGGGCTCTGGGGCTCAACTCTCGTGACCTTCCGACAGCACATCTATACAGTAGTTTCGGAGTCGAACATTGTTGAGATTTCCTGGAATCTGTGAATTGTTTTGAAAACTATCGTGTAATGCTCGCGGCATCTTCACCATGTCGGAGCGCGCCCCCTGTCAAATCACGTGCCTGGCGTCATGGTGCTTTCCAGTCTAATCCTCATCCACCGACATGCATTGGTTCAACTCCTTCGCCGGTGAGCCTTGGGGACGGGGTTGTTGGCGACGTGTGTTTGATGCTGTTGCACTCTCGACATGAACAATATGGAGTGCTATCCGGGTAGGTAAGGAGTCCCACCATGTTTACGACCACAGGTGGGAGAAAGGGAGTAACGCAAGATCAATAAAGGAGCCGGTTTCCACCATCTTGAGGCTGAGGATGCCCGCTTGATATGTACTCGTCTGCCCACAACACAGCATGACACCTAGTCATCAGCATACCTGCAAGGCAACCGCTTCAGCCGTGATTTTTACTATTCATATCCCTCAGGAATGAAGCATAACTGAGCACTTGCCGGATCAGGTGCTCGTCCGACAGGTTGCGCGTCTCACACTCAATCGCTTGACGAGGCGTCGTAATGCGGGCGGCCTCTTAGGCAGCAGTACCTACCAGATGCATAGGCGAAGAGCCACTTCGCGTCAGCTCTTGGGTTTTTATACGTTATTCCCCCGGCTGAGCCATGTTAGGCGTATCATGCTGGCAAGCAATGTGTCAGAAGTTGAGGGCGGGCATGGGAGGCATATAGCAGGCTGTCAATATTGAATATCGTAGCCAGGCCCCGTGACCGCGCGAAGACGCGACGGGTAGATCCCTGCACCATCGTCCCGCCAAACCGGGGGGTTTGACAGGGACGCTGCGTCATCACTCTGGCTGTCAATTGCGACTCTCTTGAGACGCACATGCGGAAATAACGAAGAAACATCGGCACCATCATGCCGCCCATTCTCTCCCGGAAGCGCTCCCCATCCGACTCGCCGAAGCCAGAACGGCCGCCAAAGCGTGCGCGCGCTGCCAAACATCACGCTTCCGCTCGCCACGGCAAAGAATCCGTCTTCCAGACGCTCGACGCGCCACCAAAAGTCAAGCGCACGCTTTCACAGACGAAGGCTTTACTGGACCAACACGACAGCGAGAGCGAGCTGTCGGAGCCGGAAACTAGCGAAGATGACTTTGAGGACGTGCCGCTGAAGGGCGCAAACAAAGCCAGTGGGAAGAAAAAGGCGCAACAACAAGGGGATAGCGATGAAAGCGAGGATGAAGACTGGGAGGATGCGCTCGGTACGCATCACCATACGAAGCCTGACCATGGACCCATGCCCGTGATCACGGGAGACATCGCCCTCACACTGTCCGCTGCGCCAAGAACTGCTTTCGAGACGAAACCGGATGGGAGGAAAGGCCCTTCCAAAGTCCAGCGTCAGATACGGAATGTCACGCATTGCATGCACGTTCAGTACTTGATGTACCATAACCTCATCCGAAACGCATGGATCCAAGACAAAGAGACGCAGAAGATGCTTGTCGAAAGTATGTCGGCTGGCTGTTGGCGCGAACTGGAGCAGTACTGGCGCGATGCAGGCATTGCAGATGGCCCCACTCGTGTGGTGGTGCAGAAGGCGCCGAGTCCACTGAAGAAGGAGTCGGCAAACCAGAAAGGCAAATGGAAGGACAGCGGAGAGAGTGGTGTCAAAGTGTATGAGAGCCCGCAGAAGCTCACTAGCACTCGCGAGAGCAGGAGTAACGCATCAAAGGGCAAGGGAAAGGCTACTCCCAAACCAGACAGAAGTGCGCGCGACTGGGGCGCCACATCCGAGCGTCTCGAGCCGAATACGCCAAACCTCTCCGCTGGAGACCCTCTGCTCCGACTTATGCGTTACCTCTCAGCCTACTGGAAGTCCAAATTCCGAGTCACTGCGCCGAGCTTACGAAAGCGCGGCTATCTGACACCGGCTACCCTGGAAGCTGAGATCAACGCCTGGAAAGACAGTCCGCATCATCCAGATGTCTTCGGCGAGCGCGTGGAAAATCTTGAGGCCTTCCGCGACCGAGCACGAAAATGCGAAGGCAGCAGGGATCTTGGGCAACAGCTGTTCACCGCGTTGATACGTGGATTGGGCATAGAGGCTCGTATGGTTGCAAGTCTGCAGCCGGTCGGCTTCGGGTGGAGCCAAAGCGAAGAAGGAAAGCCGAAGAACCTCGACAAGTTGAAGGATGCGAAATCTGCCGAGAGCAACACGCCAAACAAACCTACGCAGATGAACGATAAAGCAAGGTTACAGCCCGCCGCAAAAAAGACGAGAGCATTCTTACATGCTGAGATGGACGACAGTAGCGATCTTAGCAGCGTCATCTCCATATCCTCCGACTTGGAAGATGAGCAACCTGTGAAGAAGTCACCGAAATCACGCAACTACAGCGAGGAACTACCCTATCCGACATACTGGACAGAGGCCATTTCACATCTTACGCACACACCTATATCCGTCTCTCCATTACCTCGTCCACTCATCGCAAGCGCTTCTTCGCCGGATAAGCTTCTCGATTTCTACGCTCGGGGTGCAGCAGCCGACAAAGCGAGGCAGGTTCTAGCCTATCTCATCGCTTTCTCGTCTGATAACACCGCCAAGGACGTCACAACACGCTACCTACCCAAGCGACAGTGGCCTGGCCGGACCAAGGGCTTCCGCCTACCTGTAGAGAAGGTACCCATCCACAACAAACGTGGCAAAGTCAAGCGATGGGAAGAATGGGATTGGTTCAAATCAATCATGCGTTCATACGCGCGACCGCACAACAAGCTTCAGCCGTGGGACCAAGTCGAAGAAGAAGGCGACCTCATTCCAGCACAGCCAGAGAGGAAAAAAGACATGCACGAAGAAGGCGGCAAGGAGACCCTACAAGGCTACAAGAACTCCGCCGAGTACGTCCTAGAGCGCCACCTCCACCGCGAAGAAGCGCTCCAACCCGGCGCCAAAATCGTCCGCCACTTCGTCACCGGAAAAGGCTCGAACGAAAAGTCTGAGCCCGTATACCGCCGAAAAGATATCGTGACCTGCAAAACCCAAGAGTCGTGGCATAAGGAAGGGAGAGAAGTAAGACTAGGTCAACAGCCCCTCAAACTAGTACCCATGCGCGCCGTCACCGTAACACGAAAACGCGAAATGGAAGAGCGGGCCCGCATCGAAGGCGGCAAAGTAAAACAGGGCCTCTACTCAGAAGCACAAACCGACTGGATCATCCCCGATCCCATTGTCGACGGCAAAATTCCGCGTAACGCGTTCGGAAACATCGATGTCTATGTTCCGACCATGATCCCCGAAGGCGCGGTGCACGTTCCGCTCAAGGGCACGGCACGAATATGTCGGAAGCTTGAGATTGACTACGCGGAAGCGTGTACGGGGTTTGAGTTTGGGAATCAGCGTGCTGTGCCCGTGCTTACCGGTGTTGTTGTAGCCGCTGAGAACGAAGACATGCTTATCGATGCCTGGGAGGTGGAAGAAGCCGAGAAGCAAAGAAAGGAGCGGGAGAAACGTGAAAAGTTTCTGTTGGCGCTGTGGAGGCGGTTTGCTTCCGGACTCAAGATATTGGATCGAATGAAGGCAGAGTACGGGGACGATATTGAGCTGCCTGCGAAATCCCCCATGGCACCAGAAGAGGAGGAAGAAGCGCCGAAGAAGTCAGCATTGGAGGTTTTTCAAAACCATACCGATTTCGAAGGGGGCTTTGTCCGCGAAGAAGCAGCCTTCTTACCTACCAGCCCAAACGAAAACGACCATCTCACAATCGACCATGGCGAGCGCGCCGACCAACAAACACATACCCCTATCAAAGAACCCACATTCCGCACACCCACCTCCCTCACATCCGCCCTCCAACAACCCTCGAAAATAACCCACCCTCCAGACACCCACTCCACCCCTCCAGAAGAAGAACAACAACAACAACCCCAGCCCCGAACATCAACCACCACCCGCTCAGCACCCAAACGCAAAGCGGCAACCAAATCCAATGCGAGTGTCACCTCGCATTTCTTTGCCACGGGAAGTGATGCCGAAGAGACGGATTTTGAAGATTTGAAGGAAAGGGATAGTCCGGTAAAGAGAGGTAAGGGGAGAGGGAAAGGGAAGAGGAAGGCAAAAGGTTGAGAACCTAGATTTCTCAGGGCATAATTTGTTACAGAAAATTAAGAACACACCAATCCTTTCTTCTTCGGAATACATCACAATAGAGACTTCAACCAATCTTTCTTTCTTCAAAGTATACACTAGTTACTATAATATAAATACGATATGTCTTCTACGATTAACGCACACCTAGCTACCCATTGTTGTTATTTTTCTCTAGGTAGACTTCTTTCCTACACCTAAGAAGAAGTTAGTATTAAATAGATAGTTGTGTACTAGGTACAACAATTGTATATCTAAACCTAATAGCTACTTTTTTAGCCTACGCTTTATCGAAATCATTAACTAGTATACAAATAAGTCGGACAGACGCGTGAGAAGCATGTGTTTAAAATAGGGCGACTAGGCGGAATGGATAGATAAATTAGAGACCTTGTTTTAGATAATGAATCGGCGTGTTTGTTACTAGGATGGGATGGAGACGACAAAGCTAGTTTGTTCACCAATAGCGGGAAGGTGGCCCCGGCGGTATTACTTTCCTGCAGGTTGTTTAGTGCTAGCGTAGCGTTGTCAGGTTAGTTAGTTGGTGACGCGGTTTTGTACAGTAGGATTAGATTATGTAACCACGTGGGCTGGATCACATGATATATTGTTGTAGCAGGCACTGCCCGGTGGGCAAGTGCACTTACCTCTGGGCCAAAAGCTCCTGTACCAGAACATCACACAACAAGAACAGATAGCAATACAAGCGTTGATCCGCAGCACCCGATCTTACACTGCTCCCGCAGTTACAGATTAGATTAAGCTTTAGGAGGAGGGAGTGGTAGCGGTGCGTACAGATTGATGAACTGAACGGTAGTGGTGATATTATGTGTATACTGTGGTGATGATATTCTAGGTGCTACGGTGCGGGGAGAGTATCTAGAGATGGAAACAGGCTAGATAGCCGAGAGTACGTGAACCATGGTACCATAGGGGCAGGAACCTCAGGGCTATCGAACACAGATAAGATTAGATTAGGGTAGAGGTGATGGGTTTTAGTTTTGGATGTGGGGGTAGAAGTAGATTAGTGTACTAGACGGTAGGGGGTAGAGGGTAAGAAAGGGAGGAGGGTAGGAAAGGTTGTGTTGTTGGTGTACGTGGGACTAGGTGTAGGGATGAAGGTTAGGGGAGGAGGAAGAGAAGGGAGAAGGAAAGAGAAGGGAGGGAGGGAGGCTAAAATCGTGGGCAGGTATAGGTGTAGGTAGGATGAGGAAGTAACAGGGATATTTTGGTCACGTGTGGCTGTTGGGTTGTGGTCGTCCTTGGGGACTGTTTTAGACTAGACTACTGTAAGGAATAGGGAGTGGTAGGCGTGCTGCAACTTCGCCCTATAGAGCAGAACTGGGATAGCGCAAGAGGCCTTGTTCTAGCTCACAACTACAACACTGCCATCGTCATTGGACACCCGGCCATCTTTTCGGTAGCGAGACGCACAAGCGTCGTGATTGTCCTTCCGCCCTTGCATCCCGTAGATAAAGAGTCGTGGTACTGGCTATCTATCTCTCCGTGGCCATACCCTCGGCATCCACACACGTGCTGTTTGCTTCCCGCTCCTGCTATTTGGTGTTAGCGCAAGACTACCCCGCGATTTTTGTGGCTTGGTGCAAGCTTTACCAAATCAAGCACTTTGGTTGACATCTTGGAACACGTCAGGAGCGGAGACCAAGCTTTCTGCGAATGACCGCAATGATCCGAGGGGTTGGGTGGGTACAGCTGGGTCGGTGACACGATCGGAAGTTGTGTTGTTGGAGGAGGCATCGCGAGCGGTCACACAGGAACATCATCGAGCGCCTCCACCTCGAAAACGCCCCGCCACAGCATACCTACTACTTGCTCGGCATACCTTCATATTCCTCTAATTTTTACGATGCTGCCCTCGGGAAGTTTTCCCAAATCGCCACCTATGGAGACCTTGATCCACATTCGCTACGTCGACCATGAAGAACGCACTCACACACCTACACATCCACATCCGCCACTTACGAAAAAACCCCACACAGCTACCTAGGCAGTAGGTGCAGAGGACGCTATACATCGGTTGAGTTGAACCTCACGGTCAACCGATCACTGTTCTGACTAACACCAAGACTAGAAAACCGGAAATTTTACGCGCACAAACCAGCTCCAACTGCTGCCAGTCAACTGTGCCGCTGCCGACTTGGCATGCGAGAAAGCGTGACGTACATTGCAGGCCGAGAACTGTACAACTCGAACAAAAAGAATGGAGACGTTGAAGAGAAATGACATCGACGCAAAGCCACGCAATTGGGCAAGCCCCAAAACAGGAAAAGAAGAACGAAAAAATACAGCGCTGGCACGACATTTTATTTTTGGCACCCTTGCCAAGTCTTGGTTCCACCCTCTTGCAGCTCTTCCGATACTTGGCGCAGACGAAGCACCAGTGGCCTGGGACCACCTCCCAGGGCTCTCCCCCTTTTGCCCCTCTCAACAAGCCTTCTCACAGCGTGCACAACAGCAGCCTTTCAATCTTCCCCTGTGTACCGTTGCGCTGCAGTGTTTCGGATTGACGGGCTGACGTGCCTGACGTGTATCAATTTCAGGGGGTTCGGCGCAATATCATCGAAGTAATGCCATGTGTTTTTTCGTGGTATTAGTTTTCGGGACGTGGTCGGGTTGGGGAAGGCGTCGAGCGGAAGATCGCCACGCCACGCTATTTCATCGTATTCGGACCTCAGCTTATGAGTTGGGACTTTCTTGGCTGGATCTCATTTGTTCAAAATTTCCTTCGTCATGCGCTCTTACCACTCTATACGACGGGGTCGTTGCTCATGTATAAGTAATGCGTGCTGCTCTATCTGGTGACTTTATTCGTCACTCGCTCTGCTGTTCTTTGAGCAGCCTTGTTTCGTTTCCCTTTACGTATATAATTTTTACTCTGGCTTGTATCTATTAAGATGCGGTTCATTATTAATATCGCTGCCGCGGCGGCAGTGGCGCCCCTTGTCGCTGCTCATGGCGGTATCCCTGGTGCGCCCAAGGTCTTTGGCTTACCACGGGATCTGGAAATGGAGGCTAGAGCACCCGCTGCTGCTGCTGCTAGGCGCGTACTTCGCCATCCCACGAACCCGAAGCTGGAGACTCGCCAGGGTGGTCAGAATGGAAGGTGTGGGTCTGCCTTTGGAGGTGCATCTTGCGCGTCGGGATATTGCTGCTCTGCTGAGGTACGTTGTCAACGGAATTCGAATGAGGGAGATTGTTTGCTGATGACTTGTTAGGGCTATTGTGACACTGCGAAGTATGCCTGTGCTGCTCCGGACTGCCAAATCAACTTCTCAACCGCTTGTGACGCGCTCAAGACCCCGGCTGGAGCTAGCACACGCAACGATGCTCGGCCTCAAAAGGGCAATGTTGCCTATGGCGGTGGTGGTGTTTACTCTTGTGTGAAGCCAGGCACTGTTGCTATCACCTATGACGACGGGTAGAACCACCCTATTCCTAACAAACCTCATTACATGTTTGCTGACAGCAGTATAGTCCCTACCTCTACACCGAGTCAGTCCTCGACCAGTTTGCCGCCTACGGCTTCAAAGCAACCTTCTTCGTCACTGGTAACAACCTCGGAAAGGGCGCCATCGACACAACACCGGCCTGGTCCGCGGCCATCAAACGCATGGTAGCAGAGGGCCATCAGGTCGCTTCCCATACCTGGAGCCACCAAGATCTCTCCGCCATCACCGATGCCCAGCGCTACGACCAAATGGTCAAGAACGAAATGGCGATCCGCAACATCATCGGCAAATACCCTACCTACATGCGCCCCCCTTATTCGTCCTGCAATACCGCGTGCCAGGCCGTGATGAAGAAGCTGGGCTACGTTATTTCGTATTTCTCGCTAGACACGGATGACTACAACCAGCTGTCCAACATCCAGGTTGCGGAAAACAACTTCAAGAGGATCTTGGATAATACGCCTGGCGGTGTGTCCGGTGGGAGTCAGTTGGCTATTGCGCATGACATCCATCAAGTCACTGCGATGGACCTCACGGCCTACATGCTTCAGTATCTGAAGAGCAAGGGCTACAAGGGTGTGACTATGGGCGAATGTATGGGCGAGCCGGAAGCAAACTGGTACAGGACCTCTGGGGAAAGTGGTGGCTCTACCCCGCCTCCCAGCGGCACCCCAGTCTCGACGGACGGCACATGCGGAACGCAAGGTGGCGCTACATGTGTGGGATCCAGCTTTGGCAACTGCTGCAGTCAGTATGGATGGTGTGGATCGACGCCGGATCACTGTGGGGCGTCGTGTAATTCGGCGTTTGGTATCTGCTCCGGTGGTTCGACTACGACGACGAAGCCTCCTCCGGCTCCCACGAGCACAGCTCTCCCCGTTTCGAATGACGGCACGTGTGGCGCTGGGAAGGCTACGTGCTTGAACTCCCCGTTTGGGAATTGTTGCAGCCAGTATGGGTGGTGTGGTTCTACTACGGGACATTGTGGTACGGGGTGTCAGCGTTCGTTTGGGAGCTGTACTTAATGGGTGGTTAGTTGATGTTTGGTGTGCGAATAGTTTATCGCAATAATCATGTGGTTGATGATAATAAGTCATTGCAAGTTTACTCTAGTATCGTAATTGTGATGACTATGTCCTCCAAGCTTGATACAGTCAGATGACGAGGTAAGTAAACACTGTCTTCTTGCAGTATCTCTGGGTTGTTACTAGTTAATTCACGGCGATGAATAAGCATCACGATAGCAGGGGGAAGCGGGGCGTAAGAGTAATCCGTCCGTGACTCGTCCACGAGTAGCTTTTCGGAGCAACTATGTCCCGCGACATATACATAACTGCCATCTAGTTCAACAGAGAGCTATCATTCTCGCTATCACCATGAAACTCCTCTATCCTTGAGTATTGCTGCTTTCACTTTCGCTTTCTCACATCTTTCACTCGGCACGTTATCAAACTTCGACGACTGGGAACACGAGCGTACCCAGCCCTCCGACGTCTCTCTCAATCCATTTCCGCTACCATGGCACCGGCCCACCAATCCTCCTCGTCCACGGGTTCCCACAGCACTCATTGACCCGGCACACCACTGGGCCCATGCTAGCCCAGAACCGTACGTCCAAAATTCCAGTGGCTCCAAGGAGAACTGAACTTGACTGGCGGGCGGGTAGGTGACAAACAGATACCGCCATCGCCCCCTGCGGCAACTCGTCCCTAGCCTAATCCAAGAACTACACGGCGGCAGCAGCCGATGAAGACCTCAAAGCAATCCTGGACTACCTGAACATAACCCCGATCTACATCTTCGCGCACAACAAAGGCGTCGGGCTCGCCGCTTCGCTCGTCATCGAACACCCTGAAGTCGTCAAGGAGATGCTCCTCGCGGATACGTTCTCGCGGGGTACGGATACGCGATCGAAGTGACGAGCTCGAATCAGTACCACAACTAGCAGCTCTCCTTCTTCGCCGTGCCAGACGCGGCCGACATATTCATCTCAGGGCGAGAGAAACAAATGTTAAGTTGATACTTTTTCCCACTCGAGTTATTCAGGCACAGCGGCAGTGAGTGTCGATCATGTGAAATAGGTATACGGATGAACTTTCGAGTAAGTCCAGATCCGCGCATGAACATCGTCTGAGTATATATATCTTAAGATCGCTGATACTTTCATCGAGCAGCCGGCTTAGCTGGGTGGAGAGAGGAACGACCAAGAAAAGAACATTGGTTAATCGTTCCACACCTTCACCCACCTAGGGTGCCTGTTCGATTCCGCCCCACACCACCAGATGTGCGAACCAAAGATTCTGGTAACGGAAGACGGGCCCCTTGTGCAAAACAAGCGAAGGTTCAGTTTACACGTCAGGCTCTCTCCCCCCCGAAAAGGGGGCGCCCGCTTTTTTGCACTTTTTTTCTTATGTTTTTCTTATGCGGTGTTAATTTTTTGTTTTCTAAATGACGTCATTGGGCATTTTACTCAAGTAGGTAGAAAGAGAGATAAAGTAGAAGACGGAGAGTAGTAGAATATATGTAGAAAGCATGCGAATACACATTGCCTGTCTTATTGCCTGTCTTGACCAAAGCTAAAGGTGGGTTCAGAAGAGCTCCAGCCCATTCCAAATTCTTGAGAAGTGGCCTGAAGTACTTTGTCTCACCTACTTCACTCTTAACCTTTACCACCGCTCTATAATAATTAGTTAATTTTTGAATCTTCCATCAATCCATCCTACCTCGGTAAACGGGATGGCGGCCAGGCTGTCAAACAGACGAGTCAATGAAACTCGTCTGAAGGGACTAATAGGTCCAAAGTTCGAGCCCCCCGGCTCACACAAACAAAAAATACAGCAATGATCGTGATAAACTGCCACAAAAGAAGCATGTTTCGGTGTCCAGGAAGTACAGAGGTTGGACACTTTTTTTGTTGCTGGTCTACGACGGTAGCAATTGAGGAGAGAGCTTGAGTCTAGCACGCGGGTGCAGCCGCGTTTGCGGACAAGGCGTATTTCACAGGTGTGCTTGGCAAGAATCGGTTGCGTGTTCCCATCTTGGTGGTGCGGGGTGAGGCGAGCATGGCTCCGGTGTCGCTGGTCGAGGAAGTGTGCTACGGTGTTAGCGATAACTTTGTCGTTGAGTCGATTCCCAAGTCTGGCCACTGGACTGGTAAATCTGGCCTCCACGCTCGATGCATTCTGGGTGAAGACATCCGGAGCTGACTGATGGCGCACGAGACGAAAACCCGACGTGGACTAGGAACCGGACATTGAAATTCTTCGGGCAGGCTGAGAAAGTACCCAGTGTCGATCTATCATACCTCAAGCACAGGGTCACTCTGTAGGGAGCTGTCATTTAAGGGTATCACGGAAGTCTTGGGGACTGATGAACAATGTTTGTAGGTGTCCGCCAGATAAGCTTCTAATCAAGAGGTAGTAGCTCTAAGGACAGGGCGCTCCAGAAAGACCACTCCGTTTGCGAAATTGCTGCATCCAGTTTGGATCGTCAGCCACCGTCTGATTCCATTCATCATCTCCATCTTGATACAGCAACCGCCGAGACTCTCGCTGAAACATTCCATCCGTGGGTATAATACCCATCAGCATCTGCTGTCTTGCGAAGCGACTGAGATGAAGTGCGAGAACAGAACTAAAGTCGAGCTCTTGTTGTGTCGGCAGAATACGAGTATCGCAGGACTGATCAACGACGCCCCAATCCTGGGCTGCCGAATCTGCCGCCGGTGCTGGGACCGTTCCTTCAAGGCGTATTCGCGATAGAAGTTGCTGGGTGTGGTCGAGCGAGGCCGGATCGGTTGCAGAAAAAGGTACCATCGTGGCGGCTTGGACACCAATCAGGTACGGTGGGAACGCACTAATCACACGTGCTGCCACTGCGGCATCAAAGCCATGTTCACCGCTCCAGTTAGCCATGGTCTTGCCTTCGCGAAAGTGTGCAGCAAGGTGATCTGCCCGCTCGTCCCAGCTATTCAGCCTACTGTTGCAGAAACCACAGCGGCAAGTGACCGGTGCAGATTCAACCCGCCAATCCTCAATCAATGGTAATGTTTTGAGCCCGTGGACCAGACGAAGATGCTGAACTAAATGGTCTTTACGACGGAATACGCGAGGAGCCGAACTGTCGTCAGTGCAAGCGGAGTGGTTGTGCTGTTGTAGGTGCTCGGGTGTTGGATCAAGTGCACTACAATAAGCGCAATGCACTCTCCCCGTCGACGGTAACACCACTGAGGCTCCATGTGGCGTACACACCCACTCTTCCATGTTCAGGTGGAGTGACTTTTCGTGTCGCATCCAGTCGTACTTGTGCTTGAACGTATCGCAGCAAAAGGTGCACTTGAAAATGCGCTCTGGGTCATTCATGTTTTTGCCCCTGCTCCTCGTTTTTGTGCGTGTCTTTGGGGCTTGATTGCGGCGCTTGGTTTGAGAGGTTGCAGATTGGCTGGAATTGTATGATCGCAGAGATGACTCGCTGGCCGCGCTGTCGAGACTCGTTGTGGAGGAAGGACCGCGATATCTACGCAACGCGTCGCGACTGGAAGGTCGACTTGTTTGGGGAGAGATAGCCATGGGTCGGTCGTCCAAGGCCTTGTATATGGCAGAAAGAGACGCTGCCTCGTCTTCTGGCGGCGAGTTCCTCCATCGCTGGATTGCGAGCGATTGTCCAGATCCTTGTTGAGGACTACCAGAGGGAATTACAATCGGACTGGACGTTCCCATTGATCTTCGTATCATATACTTGCTTCGACGCCGAGGGAGGGTGCGTTGCCGCTGCTCGAACAGAGGCTCATGGCGTTCCGTTGGTCGATAAGAGGCCGCATCCAGGAAATAGCCTGGAGAAGGCAGAGCACTCGTTGTTGGTGATGTCTCACTAGACGCAAAATCCTGGAAGATAACGTTCATGTCAAGATTCCCGAAGTCGGATGTGGCTGGACCATCGACTGGGGCATCGATCGCAAGATCCTGTGCAGGATCGGCTGCGAGGAAGTTGGAAAGCCACAAAGGATCGATAGTGTCTTCATTCCACTGTGGCGTCTGCCAGCCATCAGTATACCGTTCGCCCATGATACGGGCGGGGGAATATGTAGGTTGTTGTCTCAGGGTCGAAGAGCTGAGGAGGGACGAGGAAGGATGACTCTGGGGTCACGGGTCACGCCGAAGTCGGCAGTACTAACACATTCGTAGACCACGTCTCGTGAACGCCTCGGCATTCAAATGGTTCGATAGTCAACATAGTGATTGCACTCAAGAACATCCCTCGGCCATGGATTACTCCGGAGCTCGTAAGGCGTAGGGCGCGCAAGTGGGGAAGCAGTACAATACGCGCTAGCCAACTTTTCTACTAGCGCGTAAGCCAGTCATCCCTCCAACATGCACATTTATTCCACACAAGACGTGACTGCCTTTACGATATTTTATTAATGGAAGAGCAAAACTGCATAGTCCTACAGGGTGTCTTCGGTGCGTCTTTCCATCGCCCTTTTCGCCTACCCCACACGACTAACCCCACCAGCTATCGCCAAACCCCCACACATCCCCTCGTCCGCCGTCCTCCAAAAGCTGCAGGAAACATTCGCCCCATCAGACACCTTCACATCCCTACTCCAAACCCAACCCAAACGCACCAGTAAATCTTCCGATCAAGTATTCCGCCTAGGCCATGGCGGAACGCTCGACCCACTCGCCTCCGGTGTCCTAATCTGCGGAATCGGACGCGGAACAAAACACCTCGCTCAATATCTAGCGTGTACGAAAACCTATGAAACCGTCGTAGTATTTGGTGCGAGTACCGATACATACGACTGCACTGGTGTCATTACAGAGAGAAAAGGGTACGAACATGTGACCAGAGAATTAGCCGAAGAGAAGTTTGAAGGATTTAGAGGAACGATTCAGCAAGCACCGCCAGTTTATTCGGCGCTAAAGATTAATGGAGTGAAAGCGTGTGAGTATGTCCGCCAGGGGAAAGAATTACCCCGGGAATTGGAAAGTAGAGAGATGATTGTCGAGGATTGTACCTTGTTGGAGTGGTATGAAGCCGGGGAGCATGAGTTTGCATGGCCTGGAGATGAAGGGCCTCCAGCTCCGGCGCCAGCAGCGAAGATCAGACTTACGGTATGCTCTGGGTTCTACGTCCGTAGCTTCGCGCACGATCTCGGTATAGCGTGCGGTACTCGTTCGCACATGGCCTCTCTCATACGAACAAGACAAGCAGATTTCACTATCAACGATCCACCAGAGAGTTCAGACCTAACTCCTGCGCTCACCTATGCGGATCTAGATGCTGGAGAAGATACGTGGGGTGCAAAGCTACGCCCGCAACTGGAGAAGTGGGTGGCGGCGAATCCGTTGGGGCAGCGACACGTGAATGGGAGAGATGAGAGTGTGAAGCGGAAGATTGAGACTGAAAGGGGTGAGAGGCCTAGACAGAGGTTTCGCGGGGAGTGGGTTAAGGATACGAAGAAAGAAAGGATTTTGCAACAGGGTGGGAAGTTCAAGGGGAAGTGGGACCGGAAGAAGAAAGACGAGGCTGCCGGTGATGGAATTCCTACGCCGGTCAGAGACCATCGATTTGAGCACGAGTAGGACATGGTATATACCGAGCCAACCAACCTGGACGAGTAAACCATTTGGACGGCTGAGTGCTACATCATTGCACCATGGTGGCTCAGCAGACCCAACTATTCCGCACTCGAATTCGTCGAATCACAACATCTCAAAAAGGTCCTCAGCTGTTGCTCACCAATGGACCGCGCCTTGCTATTCGCCGGACATACACAGTAAACAGAAGTCCAATCCCTCACGGTTCTAGACCTGGCGGAAGGATTGAGGATGCAACCATGTGCTGACTTCCGCCGATACGGTACTGCACGCTCTCTCTCAAGTGGTTCCGTGCATTTTTGTTTTTGCGCCCATATCTGCGTCAACTAGATACCGCTATGGGACTTTTCTTCTTCGCTTGCCTTTTATAGAGTGCATTCCGCACGCTGTAGCGAATGAACTATTTGTTGCTTCTCTTCCGCTAATGTTGGTAGAAAATGCTTTGTGGCGCTCATGCGTCAAGCTGAGAAGTAGTAAGCAGACATTCGGGCATGCCGCAACGCCTTAAAGGCGGGGTTGGGCTATAAACCTTCCCACACAGTCCTCTTGTAGGTTCCTGTCGATCTCAAAAAATATCCTCGTGAGAGACATCATCAGCATGCATGTCTTCTTGCTACCGTTTGTGGCGTTTGCCCTGCCTAGCGTGTTATCAATGCCCACCGGCGGCGCTTCCGAATTGCAAGTACAGCTCGGGGGAACATCAAGGGACCAGAAAAAAACCATCTTCGCGGTCGCCGATGACGAGCCGATGATGTGCACGCCCATCCCTCAAACAAAGTCTGTCGACGATGGCAGCAACACGAAGTGGACGTACTGGAAGCAGATTAGCGTGAATACCACCGCACGCAACTACTTTGGGACAAACACACTGACGACCAACAGTACAATTTACATTGTGGTTCCGGGTCCTGCACCGTTGGCTACCAGCAATCCGAATCATACACCATCACCTTCGGCGCCACAGCCAAGCTCAACGAGTGGATCTCAGCCAGTCTGAGCGTGGCGCGAACGACAACCACGGGGAATTCGTACTCGTGCAACGGTGGGAGTGGCGAGACGGTCTGTGTTTGGGCTGGGACTCATCATTGGGAGTACAGCGCCAAAAACACGTGGAAGCCGGCGGATCCACGATGTGGCCAGGGGTCTGAGAGTCCGAATATCA
The DNA here is from genome assembly GCA_010015605.1 of Decorospora gaudefroyi. Classification (NCBI taxonomy): domain Eukaryota; kingdom Fungi; phylum Ascomycota; class Dothideomycetes; order Pleosporales; family Pleosporaceae; genus Decorospora; species Decorospora gaudefroyi. The sequence continues at coordinate 39,053 of ML975404.1, forward strand.
GAATGTGGAGTCCGATCGAGGGTCACAAGGGCGTGCATTATTGGTGTGGACATAATAGCGAGTGCAACGATAAAGGTGCTGATTACTGGAAGCCGGACTGGTGGACTGAGTAGGTTTGACTGGGGCGCATCGACGGCTCGGTCAGTTTCAAGAATGCGCAATCATCGATCGTCCCTCATTCATCCTCGCTTCTTGCGACGATTTTGATTGCGGCAGCTGGTGATCTGAGGAGATCTGAGGAGATCTGTGCAAATCGTCGGAAGTCCACGGACTTTTCAATCATGCCCCTGCAGATCAATCGGGGACTACCCCGACCCCGATCCCTCTTTATCGATCTCCGCATTGACAACTCCCATTATGCCATAATCCTGCCACAAAGTTAGCAGCTATGATAGAGCATGTCTCGTCATAGGGTCGCGCTGTGCTGCAGAAGAGTTACGTAGACAACTGTCGCTCCGTCGACAAAGTACCTAACGTACGCCCCTGTGCGTTGAACGAAAGGCAAGCCATGAACATCCTTCATGCTCAGAACCAACTACACAAGTGATCCGGTCTATAGCTTCGGTTGTCATTTCGGACAGTGTGGTTGAAAGATGGTGAAACCACAGCATCGTTCTACCTAACGTAGATACCTAGGTATGCATAACGACCGCTAACAACAGGCCACACCACCACACCAGAAACCCAAACACGAAACCCAAAGATCAAGTTTCACCACCAAACTCCCGTGTCTCAAAAACCACGGGCAAACCCCGGGTACGAAAGACAAGCAATAATGAGACTTGCGCGCTCGCAATACCGGTAACCTTCAGAAGGAAAGAATTCCCGCAATCAAGAGACCGGCTTTCAAACATCATGATCTAAGCTCTCACGCCGATTGTTACAATAATCGCCAGGCCAGCGGGCTGGAACTAAATAAGGTTTCTTCTTAGCCGAACTTGTCATCTCGGTAGCGCGTAGGGCCTGCAGTGGTCGAAGCACTAGTTACCGTAGCACATCACAGCGCCACATGCTACCTACCCTATGATCGCCCTCGAGTCACGAAACGGCTCGAAATCCTGCAGATCAACCGCACATGGGCCATCGAATATCAACCTACCACCCGTCCTAGGTACCGGTACTTACCGCTTGGCAATCTCGAGACGAGCCACTCCTCTAGCAGCGTCGCCGTCGCATCCTCCACTCCGACAAAAGCGCCAGTGGGGACCGTAACTGAATCGCGACGTCGTCCCGCCAATAATACCGCGATTTCATAAGAGAGGACGACGGTCATGCCATGTTTTTTTTTTGCAGTTCTTCGATACTGCGATACCTGCGGGAGGTAGTTAGAAGTGTTCTAGACGCATAATGCCTAGTAACTAGGTACCGGAACCTACGCTGGGAGACAAAACCTATATTAGCGTTTAGTAAAAGCCGTAGGTAAACGCCACAGGAGTAGTTCCGCGAGTTAGCTAAAGAAAAAAAAATCTATGCATTCAAAGCGCGAAGAAAGAAAAGAACCTAGCCTCGTGTTTCTTCCACGGTTCTGGGTAGGTAGGACGTGACAATTTCCAGATTCTAATTGTTACCAGCTTACTTGCTTGGTGAAGCTATAGTTTAGTACCAATTCAGGTTATTGCGTCTGATGAAGTCGTTGCTCGAGGTAATTTTTGCGAGGGGGGCTACTAGGTACCTATCTATCTATCACCTTCCCCTCGTTTAGTGAAAGAAAAAGATTACTTTATCAAGAAGGTAGATATGGGAAGAACATGCAAACCTTCAAACACCCAGCCTTGTATCTATCGGCCCGTCGTCACAATCATCGCGCCCCTGCCCATCCACCACAAGGGGACCCGCGCGGCGGGGCATGACAGCCACGACCGACCGGACCAGGCGCACAGAAAGCGCACTAGGAAGCCCCACGACGCGGCCTCGGGGATACACTGACACAAACAATGGATTTTTTGACTACGCTGGGTGGGATCCTTGTTGTGCTAGATCTTCTAGTGTGTGGATTCGAAGGGGAAGGGAAGGGGAAGGGACGCTTAGCTCGAGATGTTGTGTTGGGTTTCCGTTCGTATATGCTGCAGGTAGCTACTCTATACCGACAGTACAGCAACGAAAAAGGAATCAGCGTCGATCGTTGATGAATTGAACCATTCTGTCGGTGGTGGTATAATATGATATACTGTCAACGCTAGCCATGGAAATCGTAACCTCGATTGTACGTTCCTCCCCTCCCTCCCCCCAAAGAAGCCCCAACCCAGAGTACCAACAAAGCAAAAACCACCGTACATCACCCTCTAACCCCAATCAGGTAATCCAAACCCTCCTGCTCAGTCTCGCACTGGGCGTCACAACGCTTCGATGCTGGATCCGAACGCGGGTCGAGCATCGGCGGCTCACGATGGCCGACTATCTCGTTTGGGGCGGATGGCTGTGCACGTTGGGCTGGGTCGCGTGTTCGACAAAGGCTTTGTATGTTCAGGTTGAGCATCCGTTGGATGAGGAGGGGAGGACGGATACGGTTGTTTATTTGGAGGTGCGTGTGGAATCTCTAGCCCAAGTGTAATGGAGCGAACTGACATGTGTGCAGACAGTGTTTGTGGCATGCTACCTATTCGACACGGGGCTTTATTTTCCGAAAGCGTCGCTGTGCTCGTTTTACTGGTGGTTGATTCCAAGCGGATTCCGACGATTGAGGGTTGCGATTCAAGTTACTAGTGGGATTATTGCGGCGGCGTGGCTGGCGAGCATTGCGACGGATACCTTTATTGCGCCGAACGTTTCGGATAATTGGTATGGCGGCGAGACACTCAACATCTGACGCTTTGCTGATCGTTACCTAGGTCTCTTGAAAACCAGATGAATTCGACATGGAATTCTTATAACAATCTGACCGTCAACTGGACGTTGAACATGGGTACCGATCTGCTGCGTGAGTAGCTTCGTACGACCGAATCTGTTAAGTCGTGGACTGACAAACTTTTGTGCGCTAGTCTTTTGCCTGCCGTTCTTCATTATCAACTGCCTCAAGCTTCGCAGACGGCAAAAGATAGGCTTAGTCGGTGTCTTTTCCCTCGGCGCAATTACCATGGCCATCAGTCTCGCCCGCTTCATCGTATACAGCATGGACTACTCCATCGCCGACGCAGACGGCAGTACGTTGGCCCCAATACCTACACCTACCTGCCCACATCCTTTTGCCTCATCCACGCGCGGAAATACTGACACCCACAGACTTATGGTGCACAGCCGAAATGTCCACCGCCGTAATCGTCGTTTCGCTTCCTTCACTCAAATCGCTGGTCGCCCGCGCAACACCCACCAACACCACGAACCGCAGCAATACCGGGTACATGCCGACGGGCGCGTCATCCGGCAAAAAGGGGGGCACATATACGGCGCATATCCAGGGCGGGACGGTGGATGAGGACGAGATGGAGCTTACGTTTCTGGATCGGAAGGCTAGTCCTACGCCGACGGGGACCACAGGGGAGCACGAAGTTGGGAAAGATGGGGTGGTTGTGACGACGAATGTTACGGTTACGCGGGATGTTTTGTGAAAGGGGGGAGAGGGCGGGGTTGGTAGCGGGAAATGTGGATTTGTATTTGGATGGATTAATAGACAACATGAAGCGGTAGACGTGCGTGAGAAGAAGCAAAAATGATTACCTACTAATTTGAGACATGACGATTTCTTTGGAAAGTGCGAACGCGTCGTGGATTCCTGAGCGGGCTTACCGTTATACAGGTTGTACTGTGTTGTGGCAAGTACAAGCCAAGATAGTGAAGTAAGATGCATGCTAAAGGAATTTGTGTGTCCTGGTGATGACAGCGTGTTCGGGGAAGGAAGCATGTCCGCACGTCACGGTGCCGTGTTAGGAAGGAAGCGACGCACGGGCCTTGTTGTTTACATCCATCCCACTCTCCCGCCGCACACCAGTGAGCGCAACACCAACCATCCCCCACACCAACCATTCTCCACACACAACGTGCCCCCGGGAACAAGATGGCACCCCGTACCAAAATGGCCAACATCTCCTTTACCGTCGACTCGGCTTCCGAAGACGAAATGTCCGTCGACGAGCTCAATGCGCTCCCAACGCCAGAGTCCAATGCCGAAAACAAGGCGCCGACGCGAAAAGCGCGTGCAGGTGCTGCGCAGACGAAGAAGCCGGCACCGGCGACCAAAGCGACTGCCAAGGGAAGGCCAGCGACGCGTCGAGTGAGCGGAAGCAGTGTAGCAGTCGCGAAGAAGGCAGCGACAAAGGGCAGTCGCAAAGCGCTGGCGGAGCGCCAAGAAGCCAATGGGAGCGATACTGAGGAAGTAGACGACTTTGACGAGGAAGAGCCGGTAGCACCAATCAAGCCCGCTAAGAGGGGCAGGCCAGCCAAGAAGGCGCAGGACGAGGAGGAAGTCGTCGAAGCGCCTGCACCAGTGAAGAGAGGGCGCAAACCAGCGGTCAAGGAGCCCGCAGCGAAGGAGACCAAAGCGAAGACTACGACAAAGGCAAAAGGCGCGAAACGCGCTCCCGATCCAGAACCAGAGCAGAGGACGATCCCCGAGACCCAGGCCGAGCCAGACGTGGACCCGATGGATATCTCTGAGTCGATAGAGATGGATGAGATAGCGGAGAGTATGCCCCCACCACTATCGCGACCTTCGGCGCGTCGAGCGCAAGCACAGCCGAATAGCAGAGCACGGCGAACATCAGCCGGAGTGAGACGGACAGGAAGCGTTTCGGACGCTGAGCGCGATCCGGTCATGCGGCGAAAAGTCGGTGATCTCACGAGGAAGCTGGAGGCTATGACGGCCAAGTACGAGACACTAAAGGAGGCTGCTTCGTCGGGGAAGGAATCCCACTTTGATCAGCTCAAGAAACGGACGGACCAGATCGCAAAGGGTGCGTTGCGCTATCTTCTGTTTTTGCACTGCGTTGCTAACCATACTCCACAGATCAAGACGCCGTCATAAAAGCCTTAAGACAACAACTCACCGACTCGCAATCCCGCACGTCCGACCTAAGCCCCCTCCAGAAAGAACTCGCATCCACTTCTAAAGAATCCGCGCGCCTAGCCGCCGAAAACAAGAAACTCGTCGCCTCGCTCACCGCAGCGCAAAACGAAAACAAGAACCTGTCCAGTAAACTCGCTGCCGCCCGCCAACCAGAACAAACCAAGACCGTGCCGGGCAGCGCCGTAAAGCCGCGAACCACTGGCGTTGTGCTACCCGGCAACGCCGAAGCAGCAAAAGAAGCCACGCTCGCGAAACAAAAGGTCGATCTATACAGCGACTTAACCAACCTCGTCATTCTGGGTATCAAGAAGAGCGAAGACGACGAGGACGTGTACGATTGTTTGCAAACCGGCCGCAACGGCAGTACGTCCCCCATTCCGTCCCCCATCTTACTGCACACGCAACTAACGCAAATCTTCTAGCACTGCACTTTCACCTCACCGTCTCGACCAACGCGCAATCCTACGAAGACACGGAATTCATTTACCAACCCCTGCTCAACGAACAACGCGATAAGGAGTTGTTGGATTTACTGCCCGATTACTTGACTGAGGAGATTTGTTTCCCGCGATTGCAGGCTGCTAAGTTTTATTGCAAGGTTGTGGATAGTATGAGTAAGAAGGTTGTGCTGGAGGAGGAGGAGTGAGGGTGTGCATGGCAGACTGGCAGCTGGACTAGCGAGTTTTGGTCTTAGAAGTTTCATCATGGCAACGTTGATATCTTGTGGCACGCGTTATGATGAGGAACCGGGGGACTACCCGACGTTGGCGCTATTGGTGGCTTTTCTTTCAGGCTCGATGGTATAGCTATATGGTTTGTTTTGTTTTATGTAGTTAGTCATTCCCAATACCCAGTCCATGCTTTTTACACATCACAGTACCAGCCAGGTATACCAATCATAAACGGAGCGGCATCCTTGGACCATGCATGCACACCTTTCATGCCTAATTGCCGTGGACAGTTCTTGGTACAAAGTGCCGTTGTGTTGATATCTACATTGCCCATCCATCCATCCATCCCATGCTCCACTCCACTCCGCACTCTGAACCCATGGTATGTATGCACCGACCGACTTTGTCAACCAGCTTCACCATCCCACCCTCCTCAACCCTTCTCCTACCCACACTCATTGCTTCCCCTGCACCGTATCCTTAGCCTTCCGCACATACTCCCTAAAAAAACACACCACAAGTCAGCATCCCTTCCCTTCCCTCCCTCCCTCCAACCACAAACTTACTTGACGAAATTCTCCTCCTCACTACTCTTCGCATTGATAGGCGGACCCGACGCTTTTTCCTCCCCCTTCTTGCCGCCCATCGCTAGCGCTGCGCCTGCGAATGTGGTGCCTAGCGTTGCTATTGCTAGCTGTGTATGGCCGGGTTAGCGGTCGGGTTGGGAGTTTGTGGGTTGGAGGGACGTACGACGTGCGATCCGACCTGGCGGCCCATGATGGTGTACATGGCGACCATGATTGCGGTTTGAGAGGAAGGGTTTGGAGGCGAGGTGTGTGACGATGGGTGGTGTTGGGGGGTGTCAATGGATGGAAGGATGGTGTGGTTGGGGTTACACTTTTGCGAAGCTCGGGGAGACTTGGCGATTGTGGCTAGCTGGCTGCGCCACACGGAACGATGGTATGTTATTGGTGGGCTGAGTGACGTATTTGGGGCCGAGGCAACCGAACATACGGATATGGATCGATTCCAACATTAACAATGTCCTACTTTTCTCCTTTCTGCTGATAGTTAGAGCGCGGCGTGTACGAAACCCCGATTCTCGTGAATTATGGCGAAGAGTAAGAAAGGAATAGAAGATCAAGACAATGAGGAGCTGGATAGCACACAACCCACCACCACCACCACCGCGGCCGACCTCCCCCCCCGCAAACAACTCCCCAAAGAACTCCAAGCAACCCTCAACGACGAAGAGAAATTATGGGAACTCCTCTACGATGGCGCGTCTGTCTTCCCCCCCAATCCCCCCAACCACACAGCCTAATAAATAACACCGCGAAAAAACAGAGGCGAAGACACAACCGAGACCCCAATCCGATACGCGGCCTACGCCTCCCGCATCCGAACCATCATGCTGTCCGCCCACCGCTACGTAGCCTACACATCCGATATCGGAGAATCGTTCCGCCCGATTGCGCACCCGTGGCTGGTGAAGGGTGCGTATGGGGTTTCGTGGGTCTATCTTGCGGGCGATGTGGCGCATGAGGGGTATAAGGCGTATGTGCGGAATCAGCGGGTTTTGTATCCCGAGTTGCATCTCGCTCGCAGTAGTGGTGAAAGTGGTGAAGGTGAAGGTGGTACTAAGCGGGACCCCGGCCTGCTATCCTCCCTCAAACAAACAGTCGGCGGAACTGCGTCGGCGGAAAATACGTCGGATCCGCACTATGAAAATACTGGACGGGCGTTGACGGGTGGGCATATAGTCGCAGGCCGTGTCCCGGCGCTGGAAGATTACCGGGCGGTGATGGCTCAACGGGCTGTGTTTCAAGCGGTTGCGTCGATGGGGCTGCCTGCGTTTACGATTCATAGTATTGTGAGGTATTCGGGGCGGGCGCTGAAGGATGCGAGGAATCGGACGGTTAGGACTTGGGGTCCTATTGGGGTATGTTATGTTCCCCTCCCCTCTCCCCTCCCCACTACCTCTTTTTTGTGAGACTGTGGGATTGTGCCGTTCTGGCTGGCTGACGTGGACTTGTGTAGTTGGGTCTAGCCGCCGTTCCCTTCTTGCCCTTTGTTTTCGATGAGCCGGTTGAGCATGCGACTGAGTGGCTGTTTTATAATGCGTTTAGGACGTTTGGGGGCGAGGAGGCGGTTCAGGGAAGGGCGGTCATGGGCGCGAAGGAGGTGAGTCAGATGAAGAAGGAGCTATAAGTTTTTTTTTCGATAGACAGCGTACACAGAATTCCCGGTTGGTGTGATATGGTAGATGTTGGGTTTGGGATGGTGTATGGACTCGAGGCTTCTTGTATATTGGGACATATGACGAGTTTGTTTTTCGCTCAATGCGCGAACGTGTTTGTATATATATATGGTTCTTCTGCATGACGGCAATTCGCAGACCAGCTGCTGAACGCAATGTTTGCCATATTTCCATCAACCGTATAAAACAAGGGGGTATAATACTATATCAAGCCAAAAAAAAAAGATCCATCATGCTCACCTTCACCCTCTATGCAACACATACTCAATGCTTCCCCCACCATCCCTTTCACAAGCCTCGGTAAACACCTCCAACAACTCCAAAAAATCACACACATTCATCGACTCAAAGACACCGGATTGAGAAACCTTCAATGCCGTCATGCGCGGACTCTTGATCCCAAACGCGACTTTAGCCAAAAACCTTGCATCATCACGGATACTAATCTTATCCAGCACTTTCTTCACCTTGGCCGGGTCGGGAGGCTGAGGCGGCTCGTTCGGAAGGACAACCTGCTTGTGTGTCTCGCACCAAGTACAATGACCACACTCCTGGGCGAGAGTAGAAGTTTCGCCAAAGTAGTCTGCGATGGCGCGTGAGAAGCATCGCTGGTCTGTGATGAGGGAGAGCATTGTTTTTGTGCGTGCGAGGTTCTGCTTCTCGGTTGCGTGCATGCTGACGTCGAGCTGGTGGACGATGTCGTCGATTTCTTGGGGTGTACTTGGTAAGGGGCGTTCGAGGCGGAAGATGTTTTGGACGCCTTCTTTCTTCAGTTCAATGGCATCACATTCGTTCCATTCGTCTATCTTGCGGACGAGGTTTGCGCGGGGTATGCCTGACGAGTCGGCTAGCTCGTCGAGTGCGACGTGGGTCCATCTGGAGGCCTTGGCTGAGCCCGCGATGATGACCGAGGCTGCGTGTGAACAGTCGCTGTGGACAATGTCTGGCTTCTTGACCATGTACTTGTACCGTGAGTAGAGCATTCCAGCGGCGCGGAAAAGACCAAAGTGTAACTCCATCTGTGCATACAAGATGCCGAGCACAACAGCTTTGATGTCGGTCTCTTGGCCTTGGGTGTACAGGGAGAGCGTGAACGTGTCGCCAGCCTTGAGCTGCGCACGAGCGGGCGAACATATATCTTGCATGAGCAGCCGTAGTGAGCGGATTGAGGGTCGATCACCGTATGTGAAGATATTGCGCAGGTAAAAGTCTTTGGTCGCCAGGTAAAACATGCAGACACTTGGCTTGCCGTCTCGACCGGCTCTGCCAATCTGTTGACTGTACGATTCGATGCTGTCGGGCATATCGAAATGAACGATGCTGCGGATATCAGGCTTGTCGATACCCATTCCGAAGGCGATCGTAGCCACCACAATCATGTTCTGGCTGACGAGAAATTCATCCTGTGTTTTTGCGCGTATTGGCGTTGCCATACCTGCATGGTAAGGTCGAGCGTTGAAGCCGAGGTTCTGTAGCTGCGCGGCCAGTGTCTCCGCACCTTTCTGAATAGTCACGTAGACGATGGTAGGGCCAGGATACTTCTTGAGGTGTATGGCAAGTTTCGCTACGTAATCAGTAGCTTTTGTATTCGCCTCGGCAAGCAGACGTAGGTTCGGGCGATACATGGTCGTCCTGAAGAGGCCTTCTTCTGGTATCGCAAATGCGTCTCGAATGTCATCGGCAACTTTTGGCGTCGCGGTAGCTGTCAAACATACCACTCTCTCAACGGCAGCCTCTTTGGCAAAGCGGGCAATTTTGAGATAGTCGGGGCGGAACGAGTGACCCCATTCTGAGATACAATGCGCTTCATCCACGGCAAGCAGACGGATACCTCCGGGGATGTCTTTTAGTGAAGATATGAAACCCTCGCTGTTTAGACGCTCTGGTGCACAGTAGATTAGATCTAGGCGGCCATTCCTAAGGTCATCTTGTGCAGCAAGAAACTGGTCCCGCGACATGGAAGAGTTCAAAGCTGCAGCTTTGACGCCACGGCGATGAAGAGCATCGACTTGGTCTCTCATCAGAGCAATCAAAGGTGAGATGACCAGCGTGACGCCGCTCTTTCCGCGAGTTTGGCGGCCGAGCTGCTCATCTTGATACCTGAATGCCACAGCAGGAACCTGAGATTATCAGAACGGAAGTATTCACAGTGAGAAATCTGTCTCACTTGGTAACAAAGGCTTTTGCCGCCTCCGGTAGGAAATACAACGAGTGCGCTGCCGCCGTCAAGAAGCCGTGTGATAGCCCCTTCCTGCTCTAGTCGGAAGCCATTGAGCTGAAAGCGGTCTTTGAGAATTCTGTTCGCAAGACATGTGTTCGGCGAAGGCGTTGCGATAATGTTACTTTCAGATTTCGTTCGCTTAGACTCCGCTGTTTCCTCGTCGCTGTCGTGCTGGAGCTTGCGCTTTCCGTCTGTTGCGCTATCGGCGGTGACGGCTGTCGTCTCGTCTTCGTCTTCGCAGGAGAAGTAAACCTCGTCGTCGCTCATCTGGGCGACCTGACGTTTGTCAGCTGTCGAGCGATACTCTACACAGCGAAATTATCGCTTGAGACGTCGTTAATGGATCGCAGTGTTGTGTGTAAGGGATGATGATGGGGTGCCAGGGGTGGGGACGCGACTGCCACTACGAGCCGCGCGGGCGCTAAAATCCCCGTTACTAAGTAGCTCTCACTTTGGTAACAGCTAGTTGTAGAGAAGCGCTATAGTACTGTAGTGTACTGCTACCCTAACTTAACTATATCTAGATTCTAGATAGTTTTAGTAAAGATATAGTAACTAGTGTAGTAAGAGTGTCTTTGTAGCGTCTTAGCACAAGCGAGCGACTTGGGTGTGTAAGCCACTCGATCGTGGGATAGGTTAAGTTAATTATGCAGCTGAAGATACAGGGTCGAGATTGGACTAGCGTCGTGACTTGGGAATGTCGTTCGCCCCCACAGCCAATCGCGGACCGGTAGACATCTCCTCTCACTCCACGCCTTACCGGTGTCCGATGGATCTGCATTCAGTCGGACACGGATGAGTTGACTATCGAGACCTAGAACGGTCGGTCGCAGACACCGTTGTAAACTACACAGTTGGCATGCATGGCGTCCGGCATGGTTTGCCGGTGTTGCTGCTCACGCAGCGTAGTTCTACCAGCTTTACCAGCTCACAGAGACCTTCATACTTTTCGGCTTGAAGCAAAATTGACAGGCTTGCTCTTCCTTCAGGACGCCTGAGCGACGATCCCTTGGTCTCGACTTCTGAGGGTAGCAAACATAGCCTACAACTTTGGGAGGTACGACCGCCGTACGCCAAGCACCGCCGCTTCTACCGCGATTCCACCACCGCACCTGATGTATACATTGCGCTGAGGCTTCCCAAGCTCACGCACAACGTATCATTTTAACCGCTTACTCAACGCGGATGCTCTGTTGGGACTACTGAAACGCGTTCGGAATGCCATCCGCAGAAGCAGGCCACTCACGCGCACTGGATTTGGACGATCTGGAGGTTGACACAGCACCACTTTTCGTCATTAAGACAAGCCAGATAGCCCTGGGATTCGACTTTCTATTCTGCAATGAATCGTTTCGAAAACGCCGTCTCCACAATGCCATACTCGCTCAAAACAAAGCAGCGCTCTTGTTCCGCTCGTGGGCGCAAGCCTTGGGGGATTTCAAGTCGCGATATGAGTTTGGCGGTAGGGTCTGGAGTGCGGATGTTGCGGGAAAGAAGGGCAGCTTCAAGATAGTAAAAGTGACTGAGTCGGATGCGGAAGAGCAAGATGACCGGCCATCGGACGAGGAAGCAAACGAGGAAGATATAATGGGAGGTGAGAGGCCACCAATTGTTACACGCTCAAAAACGGATCTCAGAGGAGAGCTTAAGCGTGACAGGGCACCATCGTCTCAGAACATACCTCGCACAAATCTGTATGCGAAATGGGAGAGCATTCTGACCATGATGGAGATGAGCGATGTCGGCGTGTTCGAGTATAATCTCGAAGGAAAGCTGTTACATGCGAACAAAGCCTGGTATAGGCTGAGGTGCGTATAGTTTACTATCAGCGGCGTATAGCAACCGTACTGACTCCACATAGTTCTCATTCGAGATCCAGTCGCCTTCCGAAGCATACCGAATACGAGTTCATGGACCTCGTCCATCCGGGAGACCAGGCGCTTGTAATGTCAATGTGGAATACGCTATCGCAAGGCAACTCGGTCACGTTTGAAATGCGGTGGAAAGCGCGCCCAGAGACGAACGATACTGCGCAATGGATTCTTTCGGCTTGTGTGCCGGTCTTCGACGACAACGGAGAACTGATTAGTATTGCTGGAAACACGGTAGATATCAACGCTCAGAAGAAGTCCCAGGAGGTGGCGCAGGCTCGAGTAGAGGCGCTCGAACAGGCCAGATTGGCGGAAAAGAAGTTTGCGAGATTCGCCCAGCTTTCGCCGACCGCGATTTACATCTACGGTCCTGAAAATGGTGAGTCTAGACTCTACTTACGACGGTTGGTATGGTCAATGCTAACTAGCAATGAGGCATGAATTTCGTCAACGAGCGATTCTTCCACCTTACAGGCCACGCTCGTGCGCCTGTTAACCAATCCGAGTGGTTCGCTATGATCTCGGATGAAGACGTGGAACGAGTGGAAGAGGATTGGTGCAGCATGTTAAAAGGTGGCAAGTCTGATGAAGTACAGTTCCGCCTGAAGAAGACGTGGATTAACCAGGACGGTGTGTGTTCAAACATCTGGGTCCAAAGTTCGAGTTACCCGGAGATTGACGAGAATGGTAAAGTGATAAGTACGGATGCGATAACTTCACGCGGTTTCATGCGCTAACACTTCCAGGCATAATGGGGACGCTATTTGATATATCGCAATTCAAATGGGCGGAAAGCGTGCAACGTCGACGCATAGAAGAGGCTTGGGAGGCAAAACGACAGCAGGAAAAGTACGTAAAGCCCTGTCCATCCACTCACCGTCGTTTACTAACCGAGGCCAGCTTCATCGACATGACGTCCCACGAACTGCGTAATCCATTATCCGCTGTAATCCAATGCGCCGATTCAGTCATCACTTCGCTCGCGCGTCTATCAGGACGGCAATTTGCTAACTCCACTTCCGAAAGCGACATCACTGAGGCAGAGGATGAGATGCAGAGTTGCATCGAGTCACTGCAGATTATTGTCTCGTGTTCGATGCACCAGAAACTCGTTATTGACGACGTACTCACTTTGTCCAAACTCGATTCAAACCTGATCCTAATCACGCCCGTGCGTGTGCAGCCGGCGGTCGTGGTGTCCGACGCGGTCAAGATGTTCGACGTCGAATGCAGTCAAATGAGCATAGATCTGAAGTTCCAACTTGATAAGACATTTGAGGGCATGGATTGGACGATGCTGGATCCTTCGCGACTTCTGCAAGTCCTTATCAACCTGCTGTAAGTCCTCGCCCATCTTATATTACTGTTCAACTAAACAGCTGCAGCACCAACGCTATAAAATTCACAAAAGACCGCCCCCAAAAGGCAATAACAGTAACCCTTGGCGGCTCGTGGTCCCGGCCTCCCAAGTGCTGGCAAGACGTAACCTTCACCGACGACAAAGAATCCAACCCGGACATTACCTCGAAGCCAGAGTGGGGTGACGGCCGCAAAGCGTACCTGTGGCTCAAGGTGCGCGACACGGGCTGTGGGATGACCATGGAGGAGCAAAAGAAACTCTTTTCGCGCTTCTCGCAAGCCACGCCACGAACCCATATCGTGTACGGTGGCACTGGGCTCGGACTCTTCATTTCCAAGAGCCTCACAAAGTTGCAGGGAGGAGCCATAGGTGTTCATTCCAACAAGAGCGACGGGTCCACATTCGCATTTTACATCAGCACACGGCTTGCGCATCCACCCGCCAACCCAGTCACCGCGCGGGCGCGTCCCGTGCCCCACCGAACGATGACAGGCGAAGAAGCGATGAAGAGGGTAAAACTCAACGTCCTTATCGTAGAAGACAACCTCGTCAACCAAAAAGTGCTCAAGAAACAATTGCAGATGTTTGGCTGGAACATCAGCGTGGCAGGCAACGGCCAGGAAGCGCTTGACTGGCTACAGCACAGCGTGTACTGGCACGCCGAGGATGACGCCAACCATACGCGGAGGAAAGGGGAAACAGGGAATAAACATGCGTTGGATATCATTCTCATGGATATCGAAATGCCCATCATGGACGGTCTCACCTGTACCCGCCTTATCCGCGACTTTGAACACCAAGGCCGACTCGTTGCCCCCTTTTCTTCTTCTTCTTCTTCTTCATCATCATCTTCTTCTTTTCCGTCTTCATCCGCCTACTGCGACAAGCAAGGCCTGCGCCTCCCCATCCTAGCCGTGAGCGCAAACGCGCGCATGGAGCAAGTAGAACAAGCGCTGGGGGCAGGCATGGACGATGCTATTTCGAAACCTTTTCGCATACCGGAGCTTTGGCCTAAGATTTGTAGGTTGGTGAGGAGGGTGGATTTGGGGGATGTTGGGGCGAGGTAGCTTAGTTCTGGGTGGCGGTCTGTAGGTTTGGTTATTTTTGAAGCGGTTTTTTACAGTTCTTTTTTTGTGGTAGTACCCTTGTTGCCGAGTTGGTAACGTCTAGTGGGGGAGGGGAGACTACACAGTTGCAGTTTTGGGTTATTTCGAGTGCATTCTGCTCTCTGAATCGGCTTTCCACGCGGGGGGTCAGTCAAACAATCGCACTCCTTCCGCTGTCCGGTATATTTAGTACCCCATCTCACGGTACTCTGGCTAAATGCCGAGGCTCTGGTATGTAACATAGCACTGGACCAAGAGTTAGTAAATACGCAAAGTAGAAGCACCTGAGGCTGCTAGGAGTGTAGTAGGTAAGCTCGGCCATATACTTTCCGGCCACATATAGTTTCCGGCCACCCCACCACAACGCGTTACCGTGCTTTTGATCATCTATACTATCAATATCACGCTTTCAATATGGACCCCAAGGAGCTTGCTATACAAAACGCTATCGCAGATCTTAATTCTGGTGTTTTCAAGAGCGAGCGCGCAGCTGCTCGCTGGCATGGTGTTGCGCGATCCACGTTGCAAGGTCGACGGGCAGGTCAACAGCCACACGCGATAGCTCACTCAAATCAACAGCGATTGACTCCAGAACAAGAAGCCTTTCTAGTAGATTGGATACTTGATGAGGACTCACGCGCACAGCCTCCCTCCCATCCTCGCGTACGAGAAATGGCGACCCGGATCCTCCACATGAATGGCGACTACGAGCCTCTCGGGCAACTATGGGTACCCCATTTCATTACCCGCAACCCACGCGTCGCATCTATAGTCGGCCGAACGATCGAGAGCGCACGTGCTACAGCAGCAAACTACGAGACAATCCGCGCTTTTCTTGAGCTGTTTGAGCGGACAAGAATCGAGCTAGGCATACAGTATGAAGATATGTGGAACATGGACGAGACTGGGTGCGCACTAGGGATATGTACGAACGCCCAGGTGCTTGCAAGCTCTACAAAGAAGAAGGCTTATGTTAAATCTCCAGAGGATCGCGAATGGGTATCAATTATTGAGACAATCTCCGCCACCGGCGTCAAGCTTCAATGCCTAGTCATCTTCAAGGGCAAACATCTACAATCCACCTGGTTCCCAGCCCAAGGCACGCCGAACTGGCTCTACACAACGTCCAAGAACGGTTGGACGTCCAATTCAATCGGCTGCGAATGGTTACAGCGTATTTTTATACCAAATACTTCACCATCAAACGGTGGCTATCGACTCCTGCTTCTCGACGGTCACGGCTCTCATACGCCTATTGACTTCATGTGGCTCTGCAAGGTCAACAAGGTCCACCTTCTCTATCTCCCAGCTCACGCCTCACACCTGCTCCAGCCTCTAGATCTCGCTCCTTTCTCGGTTCTGAAAACACGCTATCGCAATGAGATCCGAGCTCTCTCCGCCCTTAACGACGCAGCGCCTGTTAAGAAAGAGCGCTTTGTTGTATCATACAACAAGGCAAGAGAAGAAGCTCTATCAGATCGTGTAATAAGAGCTGGCTGGAGGGCTGCTGGTCTCTGTCCGTACAACCCAGATCTAGTACTACTGTCATCTCAAGTAGTTAGACGACCCTGTACTCCTCCACCCACCCAGGCCTCAGCGGCTACCTTAGAGTCAATATTTACTACTCCTCAAAGCTCGCAGGCTCTATACAAGGCGCAGCAGCAGCAGTTGTTGTCAGAATCTCTCTCACGAAGCACGCGGATAGTGCTTGGCAAGGCAGGCAAAGCTATTGCAGCAGCGAACACTAGAGCAGCCCAGCTAGAAGCTGATAATCAACGGCTAAAATATCAACTAGATTATCACAAGATTACTCGTACAAGAAAGCGAGTTCAAGTCAATCCAAATGAGCGATTTAGCAACGTTGAGGCTATACAAGCTGCTATCAACCGAGCAGCAGCTCTACAGGCTCAACCAGCAGCTTCTTCGGCAGCTCAAACAGTTCCAACAACTACAGCAACTCTTGCTTTTACCTCTATGTGTACACAGTGGCAAATATAATTATCGTTGTTGAGAAAATCGCGACTATACTGTGTGGCTGCTTTTGGGTGGGGTGGCCGGAAACTATATGTGGCCGGAAAGTATATGGCCGAGCTTAGTCAGCATACTTTATTATTCCCAGGTGGGATTAAGCGCTTAAAGTTAGTCTCGGATATACATCGGTGTGGCAGTGCAATGGATAATAACGCGCCCGGTGCAGGGTGGGTGCGATGCAGGTGCCGTGCAGGGCGCCAACCCAGGAAACAAACCTTGGTTCACGGGAACCTGGAAACTTGACATTCCACCGCCTTGATTGCCGTCATCGCACACCCACTCGCGCACCACCACCACCACCACCACATCAACAACAACAACAACAACAACAACAACAACAACATAACTACTACCACCGCGCCTGCCCAACCCCGTATATCTACCGCGCCCGCGCCCTCGCACACCACCACCGCGCCGCACCCCCCAACCCCCACGCTCACAAACAACACTCACGATGCACCTCCTCTCCGCACCACCCCGCCGCCTGCACCTACACCCCACCACCCTCACACTAGCCCTCTCACTCCTAGCACGCACATCGCACGCCACGGCCTCGGCCTCGGCCTCAGACGACCACCTGATAACAGCAGCGCGCATCAAAGTCCAACTCTTCGCCACGCCCTCCTTCCTCAACGAAGTCTCAGTCGATGCCTACAACGGGCAGTGCCTAAGCCTCGACAACAATCTGTACGTACTACATTTATTTGATTCTTGGAAGGGAGAAGAGAATGTTGGATAATTCTAACAGAAAATTAGGATCGACGGACGGGTTCACTCGGTGCTTGTTGGGGGGCATGATGTGCGCAGTGTGTTGCTGAGGGATGATTATTGGAGTTGTCGGTTTTATGAGTATGTCCCTTCCTTCCAAACCGAACGCTACCGAACCGAACGAAACTGAACGCGATCCAAAGCTAACTAGAATAGCAACTACACCTGCAACACAGACGACAATCTAGATTCCTTCCTCTCCATCCCCGACGGAGCGAATAATCTGGGTAGTATAGGCTGGGGAACACGCATCCACGGCCTTCGATGCAGAAACTCTTTTCCGGGCGACACTTGAAATATATATATAAAAAACATAGAACGACGCCGCAAAGCCGAAGCAACACACCCCGGCGCATGGATTCAACATTTCTTTCGCGTAGATTAGACGCGCTTCTGGATCGCCATCTCACGGCATGTCGGTGCGGTGCGGTGCGGTGCGGAATCCTCAAAGCAAAACCGTGGTATATGTCCGAAGTAAGACATGCTAGCTATTCTAGTACTGCGCAGTTTATGCGTATCTCTATATCTATTTTCTATTTTCCTTTTTTATACCCCGTCTTTTTTCGGGGGGGGGGGGGGGGGGGGGGGGGGGGGGACATCATAGCGTAGCGTAACATTGGGTTGGGTTGGCGTATATACCTTTTTTTCCTTTTTATTGACCAGCGGGGGGGAAAGGGAGGGGCTGGCCGCTCGAAGTGCTCGGAGCGTTGCTTGCCTGTGTGTGTGAGGGTAGTTTTTGGTTGGTTGTGGGTATGTGGGAGTGGGGAGTATATAGATGGATGGTGTTGATATTTGGGTGTGTGATGTGGAAGAGCGGAGGGGGTGGGGGTATTTAGGAAAGCGAGATCGGGATGAGAATGGGAAAGTGGATGGGTATGGATGGATGGATGGAAACGGCTATGCATGCATTCATATGAGTTTTATTCATGGATCTCATCAACAAAAAATCAAAATCAAAATCAAACAAAATGGGGTATCTATCTCTCCATCTCCGCCCACTCCACCCCTCGCAAAACAGCCAACTAATCCTCCACAAATCCCTACAAATCAATCAATCCACCGCCTCCCCACTCCCAACCCCCCTCAACAAAACCACCATATCCCCACAACAACAAACCTCCCCAACCCTCTCCCCAAACTTCAACAAGCGCCCCCCCTCGACCCAAAAAACCCTCAACCGATCCTCCTCGCCTCCCCCCCGATTATTCACATTCTGAACCTGCAACGCCTTAGCCGCATCATCCAACACGCGCCCCACACTCCACTCTTTATTAAAAAAGAACTTCCCGGTCGGGTATTTCGCTGTCGTTGTATCGGCCGAGGCTTCGACGTGGAGGTAGATGCGTTTATGGGCTGGGATGCTAGCGTCGCCTTTTGAGGCCCGTTTTAGGGCGTTGAGATCTGCTTGCGCTGCGGAAGAGGTAGAAGAAGAAGAAGAGCGGGCAAAGCTCAAGAAGCTTGGTTTTTTACTAGATGTAGAACCAGATCTGCGGGTTGCGTCTTGTGTGCGCTTCTGGTCTGCCCAGGCTTTTAAGCGGGCGAGCGCGGTTTGGGTGCGTGGTGGTGGGGGGCGGGGGGCCGGCGTCGTCGTGCAGTTGTGGTCTTGTTCGAAGCGGTGTTTGAGGCAGTATTCGCGGTTGCAGCGGGGGCAGTGCGAGGCTTGGGCGCGGGCTGTGTTGATGAAGGTTTTGCAGCGCGGGTCGGCGCATTGCTGGTCGTTGTTGTATACGCTTGGTTTGGGGGCGAGCGGCGTGTTGGTGGTGCTGTTTTGGGTTGAGCCGGCTTTTCGGCGCGCCCATTCGCCTTGTTTTGGGCAGTTGTGGGTGTATTCGGTTCGGTGGTCGAGACAGAAGGTTCTGTGAGGTTGGTTTTAGTTATGGGCTTTGTGGCTACTGGGGTGGTGGCATGGAAATGTATGTACCCTTTACAGCTTTCACATCGGAAGGGGAGGAAGTCTAGGATGTGGCAGTATGGCATCTGGCAGTGAGCCCCGATGGCTTCCACCTCGCCCTTCATGTTGGTGTAGCTTGAATCGTTGGACGCCATGTTTGCGGCGCAGGTAGGTTATGAAGAGAGGCGGACGGAGTAGGTATGATTAGAAAGCAACACGAGTTAGCGCGAGAGAGAAAGACTTCGAAAGCGCACGAAGCGTCGAGAAGAGCGGCCGGCTTAGGCAGCTGATGAGCTTACGATTCGTGGTGTCGGAATGTCTAGCACTGCCACACTGCCACACCACTCGTTCTGGGGGTGGCACACTAAGTTAGTGTCAGGGCCCAGCTTATGTAATCCCATCTAATGCAGCTAACGTGTTCCACCAGTGAGCTGCGCACCCCACAAAACTTGACGCGACTTACTGCACGATAACTCCACAACCACATAGGATAATAGAATAAAATTTTGTCTCTAGATAGTCTATCTCTGTGCGCACTGAGTCCGGTCATGTCCTTGAATGTGACAGATCGTACACGTTGGTGGTGCGCGCGGACGTCGCTCCGTAGGCTGACCTTGATCAGCGTCGACGACGACTCTGTCGGCCTCTACGGCAAGCTCCTGAGCTTGCTGGAC